>ML794583.1:50105-65003 GCA_009831015.1 Picea engelmannii
GAAGCTATTGGTAAGGTGCCTTTACCTACATCAAAGAAAACTCTTCAATCCTTCTTAAGACAAACCAATTTTTTCCATAGGTTCATTCCAAACTATGCTGAGATCATGAAACCTATATATAAGCTACTCAAGAAGGATGTAAAGTTTTAATGGAATGAAGAAAGTAGGCGAGATTTTGAAACTATCAAGACTACCATATGTGAATCTTTTGTCCTTATAAGCCCATATTATAACAAGGACTTTCATATTTTTTCTTTTTCTTCTGAAGACACCATTGCTAGTGTGTTTCTTCACAAAAATGACCAAGGCCATGAACAACCCATTTCATACACAAGTAGGGCCTTGCGAAATTCAAAGCTTAAGTATCCATGTTTGACAAACAGGCTTATGCCTTAGTCAAATCACTCAAACATTTTAGAGTCTTCATTGGATATTCCAAGGTGATTGGTTATGTTCCTAATTCTGCGGTTAAAGATATTCTATCTCAAGTGGAAGGATTAGTCTCAAGGGGTAGATGGATTGCTAAAATCCAACAGTATGATTTGGAGATCAAACCTACAAAATTGATTAAGGGTCAAGGCCTAGCTAAATTGTTGGTTGAAAGTAATGAAAAGGCCTTGGGTATGGTTTTCCAAATCAATAATCAAGAATGGCCTCCTAATTTATTGAAACTTGAACATGTTGAGTGGTACAAAAACATTATCTTTTGTCTCAAAAATATAACTTGTCCAAACCATCTAGTAGGACACAAGAAAAGGGATTTAATATTAAAATATTATAAGTATGTTATCACTAGAGATGGGTTAGGATGGAAGAATCCTAATGGAATTATCTTTGATGTTTGGATGGTGTTGAGCCAAAGAAACTAGTGGATGAATTCAATGGAGGGTTTTGTGGCGACCATTTTGCTACTAACATTACTACCCACAAGATTCTCGGAGAAGGATACTATTGGCCCAACATGTTCTTAGATGTGCATCAGTTTGTTCAGAAATGTGAGCCATGTTAGCTTTTCACTGGAAAGCAAAAGTTAGCAGCACTCCCTTTGCAACCAGTGGTGGTTGATGCACCTTTCCAGCAGTGGGGTTTGGAATTCATTGGGAAGTTTAATGATAATTCAAGTAATGGTTATTCATGGGTTATCACAGCAATAGATTACTTTACAAAGTGGGTTGAATCCATTCACAAAGTCAACAACTTAAAAGGTTGTCATAGATTTCCTACAAGATATGATCATAACTAGATTCAGGGTCCCATCAAAGATAGTGATAGATAATGCCAAGGCCTTTTGTTCAGTGGAGATGTCATGTTTTTGGTTCAGGTATGGTATTATCTTATCACATGCATATTATTACTATCCCCAGGGAAATGGTCAAGCAGAGTCGAGCAATAAAAACTTAATGACCATGGTTAAAAAAATAGTCAATGAAAATAAAACATCTTGGGATAGTAAAATCAAACATGCATTATGGGATGATAGAATAACAAAGAAAGAAACAACTGGAAAGAGTCCTTTTGAGTTAGTGTATGGTTTGGAGGCTAGGTTGCCAATGCATCTTAGACTTCCTACTTATGGGTTAGTTGAAGATAATTCCACAGAGCAAGATGCAGTTCAGAATAGGGTCAATCAGGTCATCGAGTTGGATGAAATCAGACGAAAGGATTATGATCAGAATTGAAGAAATCAGATTAAGGTAAATAAGGCTTTCGACAGGTCATCCAGAACGAGTTACTTCATGATCGAGGATACAATTTTGCTATGGGACAAAGGTAGAGAGAAACCTGGAAGACATGGAAAATTTGACAGCTTATGGTTGGGTCCATATTTGATCAGAGAAATAGTAGGGCCGAATTGTTTTCATCTCAGCCATTTGGATGGTGAGCCCATCAATATTTCATGAAATGGGCAACAACTCAAGATTTTCTTCAGATGATGAGCAACCGATGTCCAAAGGGACACCCTCTGTAACGTATCTCTAACCTTTTTCCTTATATCTTAATTTTGTATTATTTCATTCATTATGTAAACATGTACTGAGAAATTTTTCTGTATCATAGATTTTATTTTGTAAAATTATAAATGTTGTACTTTAGTTATTTCATTTTGTAAATGTTGCTTATAGAATTTATTTATTTCATCATGTATATATGTATCCTTATGTTGGTTATTGGTGAGCACTATGTTTTGTAGGTGTTGGATTCTTGTATGCTCTCTGTCTCATGTGAGAAGATCAAACACACATCCCCATGTAGAGATATATGTTGTCCACCTATCCAACTAGGGGGTCAACCTCATGTGACATGAAGAGATGCATCATCATATGCTCATTTTTCGAAGACTATTTGGTTCTACAGGGCATTTTTTACCCCAACACTTCTTTTTGTAGCTGGAATTTCCGCACCCCTGCGTGGGTCAATAATGTAATAGGTATGCATGGCTCATAGTTAGGTTAGTTACCTTGATATCGATTCATTGGAAGATTTCCTTTCACCGAGGGTTTTTTATCCTCAATTTATCAATTAGGAGTTTCATCCTTATTGATTTCCCTTGAGTTTTTCCCTCACACTTGCAATAATGCCTCCAAAGTGGTGAAGGGTCTTCCAATGGGCTTATCTTCTGGTAACTATTTTTAGGAATGATTTAAATGAACATGCAAGATATCTTATAAATTTTTGCGTAATTCCATCGAGTCTAGATTATTTTTTTTTTAATTAATTTTTCGTAAGTTTGGAGGTTTAATCATTTTTGAGAAAACATTGTAAAAACTAGGTCATGGAACTTTTGATAGGGGTATTTGTGCTCAAACGAAATGGAATAATACCCCCTACACCCATGGACCAAGTTCTAGCTTAGTCGGACAACTTATGCTATGGGTTTGTCCACCCAGAATGTGAGTCAATCAAAAACAACAATTTTAATTGCTAAGTCTTGACATAGAAAAAATGTAAAAATTGTAATAATGAGTTAAAAGGATGATAAAAGGTGGGTAAATATTGAGAGAGGTTACCTAGCCATTTCCTAACCCACCCAACTTTTTCTAACCTTTTAATAACCTCTCACCCACCTCACTCACTCGGCCCTCATGCCCCTAGGAGAAGTTACGCCCCCCTTGTGAGTGAAACGTTGCAACTTGATTTTAGAAGAGGTAGTGGACCCCTCTCACTTGTGTTTTGCCTTCCTCTACCCTCCATGTCACCTCCTAATTCTTCCTCACTCCATTCCCCTCATTTATCCCTCTCCACTCCTTGCTAAACCCTCAAGTGGTGCTCCCTCCTTGAGAAGTTACGCCCCCCTCACTTGGAAAATTCTAGAAAATATTTTTAAATAATTTGGGGGCCTCTTTCTCACTTGGAACACTTCCATAGCCTACTACTACCCTATTTTCTTTATCCCAACACCCTACCACTCATCCACACCCTAGATGGTGCGCCCTACCCTTGGGATTCTAGCTTGTGCTTGGTGGTGGACACTTGGCATTGATCCAAGAGGGGTGATTTTGCCTCTCCAAGTATAAATAGATCCCTCTCCTCGCTTTATATTTACCATATCTTGAGCTATTGTTATGCTACTTGATTTTCCACTCTCTCTCTCTCTCTCTCTCTCTCTCTCTCTTGTCCATCTTCCATTCTTTTTCTCTTAGGGTTTTGGAGCAAGTATTTCTCCAAGATCCATTTTTGAGTAATAAAGGAGAAAATTTGGAGAGTCATTGGGAGAGAAACAAGTATTTTTGTTCTTGCTACATGTGAGGTAAATTTGTAAATGTTTGATTTGATTGATGCATAGATTAGATCTTGGGTAAAATGTTACTTGGGTAGATCTAACAACAAGTGTTCTTGTAGATCTATATATGTGGGTTTGCTAGATAGGGTTCAAGTATTTCATCTTATTAGCATATTCAGCCATATTATCTTTGTATGCATATCATCATCTCAAGTGTTGCAGGTTTGGCTTCAAGAGCTTTATTGTGATTGCCTCATGGAAAAGTCCTCCCTTAGAGCACATATAAACTTCGTTTTTCTTATCATTACTCATTCTTCCACTTGCTTATAATTACATATATATTTCATCTAGCTTAACATGGTTTAATGGTCACCTAAATCATATTTTACCTTGCATTTTTAAGGATAAATTTTTTTCCCCTAAAAACAGAAATGTTTCTTCACATGGTTGGTTGTGTGTAGATTTTCTAGCAAGCATAGCTTTCTAGCTTTTGCAGGTTTGCAGTAGGTTGAGGGGGTTAAGTTGCCCTAAAATAACCACACAAAACTCCAAGACCCTTCACTTCAAGTGGGTAACAATTCTCAACCCTTTCTTGGTCTTTTCTAGCTTCTTGCACATAGATCTACTCATTCTTGTTGATTTTTAGTAGCTCAAGAGCTTGGGAGAGGGATTGGTATGGCCTCCTCCCATGTATGAGCTTAGATATATGTCCATTTTCAAGTTTCTTTCATTTATAAAGCATTTCTAAGCTAGGACGTGGGGTTAGTGAGACTTCTTTTGATAGTTTGCTTGGCTTGCTTCCTTTCCTCACAACCTCATTAGCACAACAAGGTTGGCTTGCCTCCTCATTGTGCCATTGAGTTGCTTGGCTTGTTGTTTCATTTCTCTTTCAAGAATTTTCTAAGTCAAAATAATTTCCTACACCTTGGGAGAGAAACCCCCCAAAATCGTAAGGCTAGGATAAATAATATGTTGTTTTTGATCTCTTATTCTAATGCTCTAAATCGTCTAGATCTAGATCTCACACATATTAATCTATAGCGGCATAATCAAATTTCTTAGATCTAGTTGCATGTTATAATCTATCTTAAAGATCTATCTCATTTACATGCTTTAATGCAACACATTAAATGGTTTAGCAAGTGTTTTTCTTTTCATGTTATTATATTTCTAAGGCCACTTTCCATCACACTTAAGAAAATATTGTTGGATAAGTTGATAGTGTAGGCATACTTCTAATTTTCCAAGCTTCTCTTACAAACTTAATGATTTGATATTAATGCTCTAAACAAACACAATATAAGTGGTATAAGCTTGAGTTCTTCTCTCTTTTATTCTTTGGCAAGTTGTTCTTGCCCTTGTGCTTTAATATCTTTCATAACAAGCTATTTCATGTTTATGGTTTAATCATGGTAACACACTAAATTGTTATTCTAGCTTCCTTTCCATTGCTTTACATGTGTTCAGTGCTTCATTCATACGCTTAAATAACACACTTAATAAGCTAAAGTAAGTTTCAGTTTTGGCATTAATTCATCATTTTAATACATCATAAAGTGACCAAAACACTTAAGAACACTCGATTTAATCATTGTGGAACACTTGTGCTTTAAATTTATAAATCTTCTAAGTGTCCTTGTGAATATTTATTGTGTTGATGTACCCATTGAGGGGCAGTCCAATAGAGTAAGTGTTATTGGGGCATGCTTGGCTTTGATGTGTTGTTGATTATATTTCCTTGATATTCTTTATATCCCACACATACAAACAATATGTGGTTAGCTTGTTGTGTTGTATAATTGTATCTTAGCATTCTTTATTGTAAGTAATTGTATCTAGCAATTCTTGCGGCATAATTATTCTTTGTAATCATATTGTAATGAAAGAACCTATAACTTTAGTTGACCCCTTGCCCAACCTTAGGCACTAGTCTTAGTTGACCTAGGGAAAGGCTTGCTTGACATAACTAACCCTTGCATCTTGCATTGTTTCCTTAAAATCATAGGTTAGACTCCCCCCCAACCTTAACAAATTAAAATCAACTCCTAGAACTTAAACTCTAAATCTTATCTAGAAACTAGGGACTAACCCCCTTGGCTTCCCTAGGAGTAAGCCTAGATGGAAGAGGTTCAAGCCAAAGTGATAGTGTGTGCTTTGAACCTAGGCATTGTGCCTCCAAGGACACACTAACTGAGAAGGACTTGGCTCACATTCGCAAGTGTGTATAAGGACAACAACAGACTCCATAGCCCAAAGTGCTCCTCCTCTTCCTTTCCAACAACTTTATTAAACCCCCAAAACAAACCAAATCTAGCCATCGATTTCCAAAGAAACATAAAGTGACATGAGAGAGCCCTCTCTGAGTTGAGAAGGATAGTGACTCATCTCTAAAGCTGGTTGAAACAGTTACCTATGTTGTTTGTCTATCAGTTGAACAAAATTTATAGAGTGCTAACATTTCAGCATCGTTGTCGAGGACAAAATTGAAAACAATTCCCTCGGAAGAACCACATGGTTGAGTTCTAAGGTCTGAGAGAAGTAGACACTTAGGCACATAATGGTTGTATTCCTTCTCTAGCAACTCCACACATCAAAAAATCAGTTTGAAGGTGATTCCACTGGTAGAAGAATCCATAAATTTGAACTTTCATTGGCGACTCCACTCTTAATGCAGAATCCAACTTCCAAAACATCACTGGCGACTCCACTGTCCGAGGATGAGTTCAATATCTGCAAGGTATGCTCCAATGAATTGATCTCATATTCCTATCTTTCCAAATCGTATTCCTCACATAAGTTGGCAAAAATATTTTCCTAAATTAAAAGATGGGAAAGGAAATGATGTTGCCTTGCACTTGATTAGATTTCACATGCACATATGTAAGCTAGGGGTTGAATTTCATGAGGATTGTTTGATGAAAATGTTTATGGCTACTTTAGAGGGGATAGCAAGATTATGGTATGAAGGTTTAAAACTAGGCAGCTTATACTCTCTTAATGATTTCCATATAACATTCTTTAAGCCTTATGGAGAATCTCATTCTTCATCCTTGGTGTTTGAAGATTGTTGTGAATTTTGTGAACATTTCATTAAGTACCTTGAAAATTTTTTTGGAAATGAAGAGTGTATGAATGATGAAATCATAGAAGCCCTTTATGAATATTCAACCCAACAACAAATAGTAGCCCCTCCTTTGTTTGAAGATGATATTGGTCAAGAAATTGTTGATAAAAGTCATTTTCCTTCTCCTAAACTTGATGAAGATATTCAGCAAGACAAAGTGTTTCAAAATTTTCTTTCTTCACCTATGAATGATGTGGTTGTTCAAATTATAAGTGGCCTAGACATGGATGAGGATTCTAAAACTGCATCTATGGAAACTTCAAGCAATGAACAAACAAATGACATAGAGTTTCAAGAAAGCAACCAAACAACATATGCCATTTTTCAATCAGAAATACAGAAACACAATGAAGAGGCAATGGTTTTATTTCATTCATTTGAAAATCATGGTTTTGAAAGTGCATCCATGGGAACTCTAGACTATGAAATAGTGCATGATGTTATATTTTCACATTTGCAAAAATATTATGAGCAGGAACTTATTTCTATTAATTCATTTGAAATTCAAAATGGCATCCCTCAAACAAATTTCCAGAAGTTTAATGAAACCAAATCAGAATTGTTTGATGAACAAGAGCATAGCCTTGATGCACATAATATGGATGTCATATTTGAAGATGTGCAAGAATGCATGAATGTGTTTGTAGAGATGCATCGAAAAATAGACAAACTTATTGCTTCCATTTCATTTGAAAATGTTCTCAGAACTGAAGAAATAGAGCAAGAGCAACAAACACTTATGAAAGAGGTTTGTCTTTCTGTTTTTTGTTCATCAAGAAGAAATGACTTTTCATGGTTTTCAAGATCCTGTGGCCATCCTATTACAATCTTCAGTGAAGGAGGAGTTGGTTTCATTCATAAGCTCAAGTTTTGGATTCAACTTGTGTTTTCAGCTGCCATCTTTTACATTATATGATCGGAGAAAAAACGGGAAGCCAATTACTTGATTGGTTTCATTGGCACGTTAACATCACTTGATTGAGTATTGATTTCAATAGTTTTGGAGTAGATAGGATTATGAAACTAGTCTTGTTGGTCAAGCAGTTTTCAATTTGGATTTCCAGTAGTGTGTACAATCAAATTTTAGCGGTGTATTCAGTGTTCAGTATATAGTTGAGAGCAGTGTGCAGAGTTTGGTTTTCAGCAAAAACTAGTGACAAGTCGGCGCAGGGTACCCAGACATGTTTTGGAAGCATCCCAATGGATCAGGCACATGGTCTATTGTCCTTTTCTACCTCACAGGGAGGATAACATCCCCAATAGGAGCCTATGTTATCACCTGCTAATTTGTATTAATTTTTCCCAAAGCGTCTTGTCCTTATGATATTTTTCCACTCATACTTTCAAACTTTTTCACCAGCTCCGTCAATATCCCATCACCTAAATCCTTCACTCAACTGATCATCCAAAATAGTCATGTCCTCCATAACTCAAAAATTTGACAAATATCCCAAACCTATACCTAGCCTTAATTCTTATCTAATTCCCTTAGTTCCATCACTTCATTCATTTTTACCCTTGTTTTCATATTTTCCTTGAAAATAAAAAATATTGATTTTATTAAGCACCCTTATCCTATCCACAAATTCATATGTTAAAGCCTCATATTCCCAAAGTCTTTAAAAATTTGGAAAAAACGTTTATTAATAATATAAATATTTTTATATTAAAATATTTATATTGATATTTAATCCAATATTTAATTTATGGAATCATGTCAAATCATATCATGGGCACGAATCTCAATTTATAATGTGGAAAAGTCAAAGGTTGGATGGAGGGCACACATACATATCACGGATTGAAGTAACGAGGAGGTTAATTATGTGAAGGCGGACCGGGGAATACTACTGTGGTTTATTTGGTGGACACATGTTTTTACGTGGAGCACATCGGATGTAAAAGCAGTTTGAATTAAACCACTCCAACCCAAGCCTGATGTAATAAATGCACCATTTATCATATGTTTCATGTGCGGAATTTTTCCAGGAGTGCATTTCAACAACAATTATGGAATTTCTAATAAATGAGATTCCTCCTCACGGTGAAAAGGTTTTACAGAGGTAAGATTTAAATTTTACAAATCAAGGAGACTAATGTTTATTTCCATGGAAAATAATTAAATGGAAGATGTAGGTGAATGGAAACTTGGATAATTTTTATCTAAAGGTTTTACAGAAGTAAAAGAAGATGATAAAAGGTATTTTGCCAAAGACAGTAAATTGGAAAAACATTACACAATAAATGATTTTCCACAGTGAAACGGTAAATTAGAAAAACATTACACAGTAAAAAAAAATTCACAAGGAAATGGTAAAAGTAAATTTTTTTACAATGAAATGGTGAATTGGGAAAACAAGACATGGTCTTAAAAACCATGGGCATGAATTAAATTATGGAAATTTAATTCTACAGGATAGAAAAATATTTGGGAATTATTTTTATTTCAAATATATTATTCCCAAATGTTTAATGAGAATATGGATAAATGAAATTATATTTGAAAGATTATGAGTGACATTTCAAAGAGAATGTGGCAGAGGAAGGAGCTGGAGCATCAGAGGAATCTACAGGGATCATGAAACATTTTTTTTATGAAAACTATGATCTGTAATAATGCAGATCATTGGTAGGTTTTTGAGGATGGAAAATAGGTGATTAAGTTCTTGACACACATTCATGAATTTTCAGACTTAGGCATCAATGTGAAAGAAGAGGTTTGTAGCTATAATGAAATTGATGATGAAGTAAAATAACCCACTAGGCGAGTCATATCTTCAAAAAGGGTTTTTGATAGACAGGATGGTCATAAGAAAAAAGAAGAATTAAATAAAAAACTATGTGATTACCTTGAAATCAACATTGGGACTAATGAAGAGCCTAGAATAGTAAAAATAGGCAATACTACCCCTATAGAAGAAAGAAATGAAATTGTTAAGCTATTAAAGGAATATAGGGATGTCTTGGCCTTCAGCTATGATGAACTCAAAGTCTATAGAGAAGATGTGATTCAGCATGTGATTCCTCTCAAGGAAGAAACGAAGCCCTTTAGACAAAAGCTAAGATAGTTAAACCCCAAGTTAGCTCCTTTGGTCCAACAAGAGTTACAAAAAATGTTAGAAGTCGGTATCATTGCACAGACCAGACATTCTTCATGGTGCTCAAATTTGGTTGTTACTAGAATGAAGACTGGAAAGATTTGGTTATGCATCGACTTCAGGAATTTGAATGTTGCTTGCACAAAAGACAACTACCCCCTTCCCAAGATGGAAACCTTACTTCAAAGGGTAACATGATCAGGAATGATTTACATGCTTGATGTTTTCGCGGGTTATAATCAGATCAAACTTAGAGTAGAAGATAGGCATAAGACGACTTTTACTACTCCATGGGGAACTTTTGAATATCTTAGAATCGCATTTGGTTTATCAAATGTTGGAGCTACTTTTCAGCGAGCTTTGGATTATGCCTTTAGGGGGTTGATTGGTAAATTGATTGAAATATATCAATATTATTTGACGATCTTTTCTAAGGATGGGAAAACTCGCATTAACCACCTTAGACAAGTTTTGGACAGATTTAGAGAATTTAGCATTTCTCTAAATCCTGCTAAGTTAGTCTTTGTGGTAACTGAAGGTAAATTATTGGGCCACATAATTACTAAATGTGGGGTAAAGTTAGACCCAGAAAGAGTTGAAGCTATTGGTAAGGTGCCTTTACCTACATCATAGAAAACTCTTCAATCCTTCTTAAGACAAACCAATTTTTTCCATAGGTTCATTCCTAACTATGCTAAGATCATGAAACCTATATATAAGCTACTCAATAAGGATGTAAAATTTGAATGGAATGAAGAAAGTAGGAGAGATTTTGAAACTATCAAGACTTCCATATGTGAAACTCTCGTCCTTATCAGCCCATATTATAACAAGGACTTTTATATCTTATCTTTTGCTTCTGAAGACACCATTGTTGGTGTGTTGCTTCAGAAAAATGACCAAGGCCATGAACAACCCATTTCATACATGAGTAGGGCCTTGAAAAATTTAGAGCTTAAGTATCCCATGTTTGAGAAACAGGCTTATGTTAGTCAAATCACTCAAACATTTTAGAGTCCTCATTGGATATTTCAAGTTGATTGGTTATATTCTAAATTCTGTAGTTAAAGATATTCTATCTCAAGTGGAAGGATTAGGCTCAAGGGGTAGATGGATTGCTAAAACCAAGAGTATGATTTGGAGATCAAACCTACAAAATTGATTAAGGGTCAAGGCCTAGCTAAATTGTTGGTTGAAAGTAATGAAAAGGCCTTGGGTATGGTTTTCCAAATCAATAATCAAGAATGGCCTCCTAATTTATTGAAACTTGAACAGGTTGAGTGGTACAAATACATTATCTTTTATCTCAAAAATATAACTTGTCCAAGCCATCTAGTAGGACACAAGAAAGGGGATTTAATATTAAAATATTATAAGTATGTTATCACTAGAGATGGGTTAGGATGGAAGAATCTTGATGGAATTATCCTTAGATGTGTGGATGACGTTGAGCCAAAGAAACTAGTGGATGAATTCCATGGAGGGCTTTGTGGAGACCATTTTGCTGCTAACACTACTACCCACAAGATTCTCAGAGAAGGATACTATTGGCCCATCATATTATTAGATGTGCATCCGTTTGTTTGGAAATGTGAGCCATGTCAGCTTTTCACAGGAAAACAAAAGTTAGTAGCACTCCCTTTGCAACCAGTGGTGATTGAAGCACATTTTCAGCAGTGGGGTTTGGACTTCATTGGGAAGTTTAATGATAATTCAAGTAATGGTTATTCATGGGTTATCACAACAACATATTACTTTACAAAGTGGGTTGAATCCATTCACAAAGTTAGCAACTGAAAAGGTTGTCATGGATTTCCTAGAAGATAGGATCATAACTAGATTCGGGGTCCTGTCAAAGATAGTGACAGATAATGTCAAGGCCTTTTGTTCAGCGAGGATGTCATCTTTTTTTTTTAGGTATGGTATTATCTTATCACATGCATCAGATTACTATCCCAGAAATGGTCAAGAAGAGTCGAGAAATAAAAACTTAATGACCATGGTTAAAAAGATAGTCGGTGAAAATAAAACATCTTGGGATAGTAAAATCAAGCATGCATTATGGGTTGATAGAATAACAAAGAAAGCAACAACTGGAAAGAGTCATTTTGAGTTAGTGTATGGTTTGGAGGATAGGCTACCAATGCATATTAGACTTCCTACTTATGGTTCAGTTGAAGATACTTCCACAGAGCAGGATGAAGTTCAAAATAGGGTCAATCAGGTCACCGAGTTGGATGAAATCAGACGAAAGGCTTATGATCAGAATTGCAGAAATCAGATTAAGGTAACTAAGGCTTCCGACAGGTCAGCCAAACCGAGGTACTTCATGAACAGGGATACAGTTTTGTTGTGGGATAAAGGTAGAGAGAAACCTAGAAAACATGGCAAATTTGACAGCTTATGGTTGGGTCCATATTTGATCAGAGAAATAGCAGGGCGAATTGTTTTCATCTCAGCCATTTGGATGGTGAGCCCATCAATATTTTACGAAATGGGCAACAACTCAAGATTTTCTTCAGATGATGAGCAACTGATGTCCAAAGGGACACCCTCTGTAACGTATCTCTAACCTTTTTCCTTGTATCTTAATTTTGTATTATTTCATTCATTATGTAAACATGCACTTAGAAATTTTTCAGTATCATAGATTTCATTTTGTAAAATTATAAATGTTGTACTTTAGTTATTTCATTTTGTAAATGTTTCTTATAGCATTTATTTATTTCATCATGTATATATGTATCCTTATGTTGGTTATTGGTGAGCACTATGTTTTGTAGGTGTTGGATTCTTGTATGCTCTTCCTCTCATGTGAGAAGATCGAACACACGTCCCCATGTAGAGCCAGATGTTGGCCACCTATCCAACTAGGGGGTCAACTCCATGTGCCATGAAGACATGCATCATCATATGCTCATTTTTCGAAGACTATTTGGTTCTACAGGCCACTTTTGACCCCAACACTTCTTTTTGTAACTGGAATTTCCGCACCCTTGCGTGGGTCAATAATGTAATAGGTCTGCATGGCTCATAGTTAGGTCAGTTACCTTGGGATCAGTTCATTGGGAGATTTCTTTTCACCGAGGGTTTTTTATCCTCAGTTTATCAATTGGGATTTTCATCCTTATTGATTTCCCTTGAGTTTTTCCCTCACACTTGCAATAATTCCTCCAAAGTGATGAAGGGTGTTCCAGTGGGCTTATCTTCTGGTAACTATTGTTAGGAATGATGTAAATTACCATGCAAGACATATTATAAATTTTTACGGAATTCCATCGAGTCTAGATTAGTTTTTTTTTTTTAATTAATTAATTTTTAATTAAATTTCCCTAAGTTTGGAGGTTTAATTATTTAATTAATTAATTATTTTTGAGCAAACACTATAAAAACTAGGTCATGGAACTTTTGATAGGGGTATTTATGCTCAAACGAAATGGAATGATACCCCCTACACCCATGGACCAAGTTCCAGCTCAGTCGGATAACTTTTGCTATGGGTTTGTCCACCCAGAGTGTGAGTCAGTCAAAAACAACAATTTTAATTGCTAAGTCTTGACATAGAAAACCTGTAAAAATTGTAATAATGAGTTAAAAGGATGATAAAAGGTGGATAAATATTGAGAGAGATTACCTAGCCATTTCCTAACCCACCCAACTTCTTCTAACCTTTTCCTAACCTCTCACCCACCTCACTCACTCAACCATCACGCCCCTAGGGGAAGTTACACCCCCCTTGTGAGTGAAACGTTGCAACTTGATTTTAGAAGGGGTGGTGGACCCATCTCACTTGTGTTTTACCTTCCTATACCCTCCACGTCACCCCCTAATTCTTCCTCACTCCATTCCCCTCATTTGTTCCTCTCCACTCCTTGCTAAACCCTCAAGTGGTGCTCCCTCCTTGAGAAGTTACACCCCCTTTCACTTGGAAAATTCTAGAAATTTTTTTAAAATATTTTGGGGGCCTCTTTCTCACTTGGCACACTTCGCTAGCCTCCTACTACCCTCTTTGCTTGATCCCAACACCCTACCACTCATCCACACCTGAGATGGTGAGCCCTACCCTTAGGATTATAGCTTGTGCTTAGTGGTGGACGCTTGGCATTGATCCAAGAGGGGTGAGTTTGCCTCTCCAAGTATAAATAGATCCCTCTCCTCACTTTATGTTTACCATATCTTGAGCTATTTTTATGCTACTTGATTTTCCACTCTCTCCCTCTCTCTATTTCTTGTCCATCTTCCATTCTTTGTCTCTTAGGGTTTTGGAGCAAGTATTTCTCCAATATCCATTTTTGAGTAATAAAGGAGAAAATTTGGAGGATCATTGGGAGAGCAACAAGTATTTTTGTTCTTGCTACATGTGAGGTAAATTTGTAAATGTTTGATTTGATTGATGCATAGATTAGATCTTGGGTAAAGTGTTACTTGGGTAGATCTAACAACGAGTGTTCTTGTAGATCTATTTATGTGGGTTTGCTAGATAGGGTTCAAGTATTTCATCTTATTAGCATACTCATCCATATTATCTTTGTATGCATATGATCGTGTCAAGTGTTGCAGGTTTGGCTTCAAGAGCTTGATTGTGATTGCCTCATGGAAGAGTCCTCCCTTAGAGCACATATAAACTCAGTTTTTCTTATCATAACTCATTCTTCCACTTGCTTATAATTACATATATATTTCAGCTAGATTAACATGGTTTAATGGTTGTTGGATCATGTTGTCATTGATGCCAATGGTTTGATTGATTGATTTCAAGTGATTGATTGATGTCAAAGGATTGATTGATTGATGATTGATGTAATATAATAAGTATTGTCCTTGATGAGAATGCATAGATGAAGATGGATCAATGAGTTGTCATTGATACATGATGAAGATGGATCGATGTGGTTCCATTGGTATATGATGCATTGTTGGAAAAATGTATAGATGACTTATTATTGTCTTATCAT
>ML794583.1:81201-99422 GCA_009831015.1 Picea engelmannii
TACAGTGGTATATCTCACAGTGATAGTGTGACAGTGGTTCCATCATTCTACTTCTACTTCAGGGTGGCAGGACGAGGCAAGGACAGGTGGTTGTAGCCACCTTCCAGTTGTAGCTGGAGAACATTGGGGGTTGTAGCCTCCTTCTGGTTGTAGCCAAAGATTTGGGGAGTTGGAGCTTCCCTCAGGTTGTAGCCTGAGAAACTATGAGGTTGGAGCCTCCTTCCAGTTGCAGCTGGAAAACAAAGGAAGTTGGTGCTTCCAATGAATGTAATTCTTCAAGACATATAAGAAAAAGCATTCCATGGTTTTCTCCCGATTTCGGTTTCCACGTAAAACACTGGTGTACTGTGCATGTGTGTGATCGTTTATTTATTACTACTCATTATTGGATAATAATTCTACATTGATATAACATTTGAAGAAAAAGGATTATAATTACGTTATTACTGATTCACCCCCCCTCTCAGTAATTCAACGGATTGCACTATTGGTAGCCCATGATCACCCATGTAACCTTCCATAATTAGGGAGTTATGAGGATATTGACATTGGGTGAGTTGTTTATCTCATGATATGAACTTAGGAACTCTCAATACAGTCTAGGTTCACTGATTTTTATAGATCAAGAATAACCTCATATCCCCCTCCACCAATCTATATAAAGAAGGCATTTTGTAGGCAAGAGGAGGGGGAATAATTCATAGGTTTATGCTGCAAAATGTTTCCAGAGGATCTCTTGTACAATTTAGTATTCATATCAAGTCAACTTTACTTGTGTGAGGGATAAGGAGGAGCTCAAGCAAGGGCCCAGGGAGGACTTCTTTCATGATTCAAGGTATGTCTTCATGACTGATGTACTTTTTTCCATTCATTAATATATATAGATCAATATGGTTTTTCCCTTCCAATGCTTGTGTATTCAATAATTAGTACTTACTTATGTAACTTCTAATGTTTACTTGAGTAGATTGGATTATATATAGTTTATATTTGCATTCCTTAATATTTAATATGTTTGAGAAGGGTGTGTATTGTCTCTTTGTGTGAAGGGAGAAAGCTACTAGAGATGGAGCTGGAGTTGGATCTCTGAAGCTGCATCAGCGAAGAACATGCAAGGACAACCTTAAGAAATTAGGTATGTCTTTCCACCCAAATTTAGTAGCATAATTAAGACAAATATTATAGATAAGGGAGAACCATGTTGTGATCTATCCTGATGTTTGTCTTGGATCAAGGGAAAATCCAAGGGAGAACTCACCTATCCATATGATGGAAATCTCTGCTAACAAACCCTCAAGGAAATAAACAGTGCATAGCCCCAACCAACATGGCCACTTGAGACAATATATTAATGCCAAAGAAAACAATTTGTATATGAGTTTCTTACAATTGATCATCGGCAAATGATTCTCCATCCTCTTTAAATAGAGATTATGGACCAATCAGGTTTCAAGCCATGAATCAATATAGTCATTAGTATTGAATAGAATATGAACCATCAAATCACTCTATGTCTAGAACATATTGTGACCATCGAATTAAATAACTATAACTGCATACTAACATATACCAGGGAAACACACTTTACCTAAAAACACAATAAATAAAGTTGATCTTAACTAACTCTTAAGTGTCTAAATATATTAATAGGGACATGACTATTTATTTGTCCTAGTGTACATGTTTATTAAGATGTGCATTCTCATGCCTTCTAGAAAGACTATAAAGGGACAAGATTCAACGATCATGTTCTTTGAAAATATTTGGGTGCACTTTGGTATACTAAGGAGCATAATCACAATTAGGGATATCGAATTTCTCAATGTATTTTGAACTATACTTTGGGAAAAGATGGACACCAAGTTAAAGACATATATAGCCTTCCATCCACAAAGGAATGGAAAAATAGAGGTAGCCTAAAAAGGCATTGGTTCAAATTTTGAGGGATTACAATCAGACTCATCTAGGGTCCTGGAATGAAAATTTGATTTATATTCAACACTCTTATAACCAGTGCACACTTCGACCAATAAATCCACGTTTGAAACCTTCTTTGAATATTTTCCACCTTCACCTATATATGTTATGTATGGACAACAAGAAGGATAAAGGGAGGACACCACAAGAAAAGCATTGAACACTAAAATATTCATTGATTATATCATGCAAATCCATTTACAAGTACAAGATAAATTGAAGACTTCACGTGAAAATTACAAGGCCCGAACATGATGAGCACAAAATTGAGAATATAGTCAAGGTAGGAGATTGAGTATGGTTTCATCTGAACAAAAAAACGTTGCAAGTTCTTGATGAGAAGATCAAGGATATTTGATATGGTCCTTTTGATGTGCTGGAACATGTAGGTGATAATGGATATGAACTCAGTCCACATCCATAGATGTGCATCTACTCAATAGTGAATGTGGAAAATTTGAAACTATCTGAGTCTAAAATGTTAAATTAGGAAAATGATGGGTAGTTCTTAACTAGCATAGAGGACATATCCATGACATAGCGCAATAAATTCAAATAAATGTAGTAGAGGATATAATTTTGCAAAAAAAATCAAGAACAACTTGTTATAGATCAAAATGCCACTATCATGCATTTTTTACTTTGGCCTACTTACTTACATATCCACCAACAAATTTTCTGAGGTTCCTCTTAAAAAAAACGTTTTTCATGGTGTACATGCCCTACTACATATGTAGCGTGCGTACATATGCTAGTTGTATGCTTGAAAACCCCTGTATACTCTAAAAGTTGCAAAAATTAAAAAGTTTCACACTTTCGGGTAGTTTACGGCCTATGTCGGGTTGCACAACCATATTACCTCATGTAGCGCTTATGAAAACTAATTAACCATATTTTCTCCATATAAAAGGGTCCCTAGGGGGGTCATTTGGGGATATTAAAGAAGAGGCAAGTGATCTCTTCCAAATTTTATCCTTGCATTCCAATCCTTTTGCATCCTGCTCTGAGTTTCATCCTCAACATTCCCTTCCAGTCATCCTCCTTTATACAATCCATCATTTTAGCCTATATTGGCATGTTGGTTGTGAGGATAGCTATTGGAAATAGTTCACTTGGATTCAAAGTAGAGGAACATAGACAAGGTTCATGGAGTGGCATCAGTAAGATTTAGGTTGTAACTTCTAATCTTGTTATCAATAAAAGAAAAACTTCTTGTCCCATATATTTATGTCTCTATGTTTATGAAAGTTTTTCATGAATATATAACCCTTTATATGATCTTGGTATTTATGAATATGTTGTCATAGTTTGTTCTATGAATTTTTTTCAGGCCAGCTTTGGGAGGAAGCCTCCAATTTTGGAATGGACAGCAAGAAGAAGGGATCTACGACTGACAAAAGGAATTAAGGTACACATTTACATCTTCTCTCACTTCCCTTAATTATCATTAGGTATTGTCGGATTTGGGTAAAATAGAATCATTTCTATCTTTTAAGGTGTCAAGTCTCTGACTAGTCACTAGACCTGGATTAGGGGGATTTTTCCCCATAACAGAATCGATGAATCCACTAGGGAGTCTCTCTAGGATCTTGTTAGGATATTTGTTTGGTTTGATTTCCTATTATGTTTTGTGCTTTCTGAGTCTGTAAGAGTCTATGGTCACCTTCTAGGTGTTTCCAGTTTTCCTGATCTGGATGATCACTCTGAACTTTATCCCTTTTTTTTTATTTGGTTCAGCAGTATATGTGCCATGTTATATACCCATCATGCATACATATACGCCCCACGTTATCCCAAAACATGTATATTCGCAGTCTGTCTATGTACACCATGCGTACCTATTCTTTTGAAGAGTTTTTCAAAAATGTTTCTTTTGCTTCCAAGAAAATTTTGGTCTCTCGGGTCCTCCTGAGTACCAAATACCTCTATTAACTATTGTTGAGAGAGTTTTAAGTCTCACATTGTCTATGAAGTTGTAAATAAATATCTGTTGTTTAGTTTTGTTTGTCTCTTTTTTTATTTTGTCAAGTTTGAAGGTCTACTTTTGAAGCTTTAGGTTATCCGTTGGATTATGGTGAATCCCTGCTCTCTGGCAGTGGTTTAGGACCTGATTCAGTCTCTGGTTTTTCATCCTTCTCTCTTTTTATGATTTGAAAAGAAAAAATACAGTTGTTTGTTATTTTCATTTCATAAGCATATAAAAAGTTAAAAAAAATGTTTGTAGTTTATTAACTGCATTTGCATGTTACTTTGCATGTTTGTTTTGTTGCAGTAGCCTAGGTTTTTTTTTATAAAAAGAAAAGATTTCTCAACCCAAAGTTCTTATATTCTTCCTTTAAAGTTTAAGTAGTTTCATTGCATTTGGAATGAAAAAACATTCTAGGATAGATTGCATAATAGGATCTTGGTTTTCATTTTGTAAAGTTTGCCCCTTGAAAGTTAAAAGAGCCAAATATTATCTTGTAGGATGTAGTTTTCTTTCATTTGATTTTAAAGCACAATGTTCTAAAAGATCATTTTAAATCTTATCTTTCATCTCTCAAAGAACACCATGAATTTCACTACCATACCCATGAGTAATCAAGCCACTAATATCAACACTTAATGTTAAAATCAATTAGACTTTTTTGTTTATAGTTTACACCAATTAGACTAGGCTTTAGGACCTTGATTTAAGTGTGGAGAGTAAACTCTTCAAGGCCACTTAAATAAACTTAAGAGTCTAAGATAGGGAGTGTAAAAATCCAGTGTTGTAAAAGTTATCCAGGGACCCCCTCTCACACAGGGGCTAAACACAAGGTCGTGTAAGGAAAGGTAGAGGAGATAACCCCTCCAAATCTGAACCAAGCATAGTGGGGATCATATTTGAAGGTCATTATTAGGATTTTTCTCACCACATTTGAATACAAAGCTTCATGGACCTCAAATCCATTCGAGATCCTCAATTCTCTTCCATACCATTTTCCTTCGATACCCTTGAAAGGCTTCGTACATAGCTATCCTTCTCATACAATCATCCCAACTTTCGACTGTACCTGCTTGGTAGCTAAATGTAAGATGGAAACCTAGTTTCCTTTTATAGGGACTCACATAGGTGAATTCAGGGGTATACCATCGTACCTAGGATAGACATCGGATCACACTTTGAAAAGTATACCCAGAGGATGTTTCTGTGTTCGAGTTACACTTGCACTAGTAAGTTTCTATAGTGTTGGCTGGCGTAACTGTTCTTTTTTCCATTCTATTGATTGCTTGATTTACCTTTAGGTACTTTGTAGTGTGTGTTATGTGATTCTCCCTAGCTTTACCTTAGAGTGTCAATTGATCATTTCAAAAAGTGGAATATCAACAGCTCTACCTTTTGCGTAAGCTCTAGGGCCTTCCGCTAGTAAATTTGGAGCCATCGTCACCACCATTGAGGTAAAGGTTAAATAAATAAGGTTATTTTGAAGCTACCATGCCAAAATAATTTTTTCTCGAGCATGTTCCTAGAGCAGAAATTCTTTCACTGGAGGAGACTAGCATTTCTAACCTAGAATTTGAAGGCTTCAGGCCTGCAAACCCTTTGATCACTTATCTTTCAGCACCAATCCTTGTTAAGGTAGTCCCTCTTGAGGTGACTTCTCTTGATCATCATCTCTTTAAGTGATTGGATATGGAAGCAAGTAATGCTACTTCTATTGGGAGTCCTCATACTCCCATCCTGGTCGCAGGTGGAGGGGGTGTCGTACCTCCTCCCCTACCTTCACCTACAAGGAATACCTCTAGTTAGACACCTACCACTTCTGGCAGTGACACAATTTCATCCATGACTTCAACCACTATTCATACTTCTATAGTACATAATATGTATGGAACTCCTTTCACATATGGGATGTCAGGTTTTGATACAAGGTCAACTTTAACTTACTCTACTTTACAGACTGTTGATATGGGGTAAGTGATTTCTAATGCTCCCATGTAAGGATACCTCAGGTGAACTTATGCTTTATACAATGTAGTCCCTTATGATGGGGGTCATATCCCTCCTCCATCCCCTTCACTTGGAGGTGCTTTTCAGCAACCATTCAGGCCTAGTTCTAGTTCCAGTTTGTTTAGTGGAGGGACTCAAGGGCCTCAATCCTTTATGACTCTAGTTGGGTCTACTCCTTTCTCTTTATTTGGTTTCTTTAGCAACAATGCTTTCTTGTTGTTCGAATTTTCTTCAGGGGGAAACCCCTTTCTCAATCAACCTAACCCTATGCAAGGATTTGTTCCTTAACAGGGAGTGATGACAAGAACCTTCTCCTCTCAAGGTCTTGGAAATATCTGGCAGGGTTTTATACCTCTGCAAGGGATGTCTATCTGGGGCATCCCCTCCCATGCTCAGTGGAACCCTGGGAAAGGTTTAGTTTCTAAGCCAGGAGGATCGGTTGGGGGAAACCCCAACCAAGGTTTCTGGAATACCATACAGGGAGAAATCCATACCCAAGGTATGCCATCAAATTATTTCAATTCGTCAATGATGCATACTAGCGCACAAACTCCTTATAATGTCCAAGGAAACCTTGGTTTTTACCAAAACCCTAGTCAACACACAAGATTTTCCTGGCATCCTGGAGCCAACCAAAATCTAGGATCTTCTTTTCCTTTAAATCTGCCACAACCTAAGTTACCCTTTCTAGCAACTCTTCATCTTCTATACTTTTCAAGGTTGTTAAACGATCCTATTTTTCATGATCCACATTGGCCTCCTATGCCAACAAAGTTTCCCTTTGACATACCAAAATTTGAAGGCAAGACTGGAAAAGATCTGAGCAATCATGTTACAATATTTCACTTGTGGTGCTCCTCCAACTCACTAAATGATGACTCTATCAAGTTTTGATTGTTTCAATGCACTCTCATAGTGGGTGTTGTGAAGTGGTATATTGATCTCGATGGATCTAAGTATTCTTCCTTTAACAATCTAGAAATGGTTTTCTTAAACCATTATCATCTACTGGTGAGATATGATGTTGACACAGAGTTATTGGCCAATTTCGAGCAAACTAAGGCCATCCATATCTCTGATCATATTTGAGAATTGATTCGCTGTAAGATCTTGATCAATGTAAATGTCCCTCATTCATTTTTTCTTGAATGGTTCGTGAAGTCTTTGGTTCCTTGTGTATCCAAAGACTTTGCAACTTCCAGAGTGTTTTTTGAGAAAAGGCGATAATGAGGGCTCAACAACTGGAATTGTTTTATTCACAATATGGCATGTTGTACGAGATTCTTCCTGATGCACTACAATCAACCTTTGACTTGACCAAACCGAATTTTGGGCCTCATGTCGATGGTATAGTTGTCTTGGCACAAAACAAGCCCATAGATCAGTTTTCCAACCAAATGCAATAGTTGTCGCTACAACATATTGTGCCAACCAAACTTCTAGTATGGATTCCCCCGCCACCCACATGTCGAAATTAAATAGTGTGCAGATGACAAACCCCAAGGAGAACAAATAGCCTGAAGGGAAATAAAGGATAAAGGAAAGAAAGCTAACGGGGGTAATGATAAAAAGGTTGTTAACAATGTTGATAAGGGGAAAAACATGAAGAAAAAGGTTAATTTTCCATGTAAACTTTGCATGGAAGATCACTTGACTCATCAATGCCCTCGACTTGAGGAAGCCCATAATTTTGTGGCACAACAACAACCTGCTATGTTAACTAACCCTTTCTCTCAAGGGTAGAATATGGCACAAACTTCCTCATCCACAACCACAATAGGGGGAACTTAGGGTTCCCCCATGCTTAATGCTAATACTGGAGATGCAAATGTATACATGATGAGATCAGATGCTCATATTGAGACTAGGGATCATGATTAGGGAATGTCTGAATCTGATGAGAAAGGAAAAGAAGCTTCCAACCCATCGCCTCCTCTTCATATTGAGAAGACCATGGGAGAAACAATGACTCGCATCCCTAAAGGTGTGTTTAAGAAAGCTTCTCATAATCCAAATGCAAGGACTGCCTAGAACTATTTTGTATTTGAAGATCTTGTACAAACCCTTTGTGAAATGTCTTCTCTGGAAGAGACAAAATAATTATTGTATTCTTTAGGTGCTACAAAGCCATTTAACTCGAGAGCTATCTTTTTTTATCCTTTCGATCACAAACCTCATTTTCCTTACCATGTCACCTTCCAGATAATAGTGATTTAAGCCACGAAATCATTGACACTGAATATTTTTCACATGGTGGTAGATGAGGGTGCGTAAACTTTTGTGATGTCATTGGCATGTTGGAAGGCTATTGGTCAACCCAAGTTGTCTCCGTCTCCTACATTTTTAACTATGTTTGACGACCATTCTTTTCGACCGCATGGAATAATCCCTTCCTTCCCCATGCAATTGGAGGGAAAAATTATGTGTGTTGAGGTCGAAGTAGTCTATGGGCCTCTCGACTACAACCTTTTGTTGGGACTAACTTGAACTTACGCAATGACAGTGGTTGTATTCTCTTATTTTTGTGTACTATATTTTCCTCATGAAGGAAAGATAGTAATCATTGATTAGTTATCCTTCTCTTGTCTTGACCCTTCATCAAGGGAATCCATGACCATCCCAATGATTGATAACCCACAACAATGTACCATCAACTTAGGTGTTAGACTGTTTCCATATTTGATGGGTACTTTTGATTTTCCACCACCTTCGAATGATGTTAAGTTTATTTCGGTTGTCCTTGATCAACCTAAGGCTGTAATATTCCAAGTAGCTTCATTTTGAACAACTTATTTTAATGATCCATGGAATTTACCTTCCCCATCGAATTCTATGAAAGGGGTAGGGAATCCTAGCATGGCTATGCCTCTATCTGCAGTAGAGGTCGCGTACATTATTATTCATCAAAACTCAACCAACTCTGATCCAGCTCCCCCTCAAGAGCTAGATCATGTTCTAGAGACAATTTGGGCTCAAGAGTCTCTTACTTATCACGATCCCTTGGACTTGGTATTTTCCTCCAACGAGGCCATTTTACAGCCAATGATAGGTCCGGATAGACCTTGGGATGATATTCATCATAGATCATACTTTTTACCCGAGCTTAGGAGAGTGGAACCAATAGAGTTTACCATGACCATGAATGGAGATTTATCTCTTCATGTTAACCCTTTGAAAACACATGGAATATATGCTGAGGGAAACATGGCGAGTATAGTTGAGATGATTCCAATTGAAATATCCAAAATCCCTGGCGTCATTGAAAATGTCTTCATCATAGAGAATTGTTCCCCCAAGGAGATTCAAGTGTACACTGACTTATTCAAAGAATTTCATGACATTGTTTCTTGGTCTTATGAGGAAATTCCAGGAATTGACCCTCATATAGTCGAACATGATATTAGGACTTATCCCAATGCTAAGCTTGTACGGTAAAAGATTCTCTCAGTCAAACCTTGCAAGGAAGCAATTATCAAAGATGAGATAGAGAAATTGATTAAGGTTGGTTTCATCTACCCAGTGCAATTGACGGAATGGGTGTCAAACCCTATTCTTTTCAATAAAAAACAAGGTACGATTTGTGTGTGCATGGATTTTCACGATATGAATAAATCATGAATGAAAGATAACTTTCCTACCCCATTCATTTATCATATTATCAATGAATGTGTGGGTTGTGAATGTTTTTCTTTTATGGATGGTTTCTCAAGGTACAATCAGATTCAGATCAAGCCCAAGGATCAACATAAGACTTCTTTCATATGTCCTTGGGGTACGTTTGCATATAGAAAAATTCCTTTTTGTCTCAAAAATGTTGGAGCTACTTTTCAGTAGGCCATGTCGTTCATCTTCCATGACCTCAAACATATAGTCGAGGAATATCTTGATGATATTGCATCACATTCTTGTAATATATCTGATCATCCCACTCACCTTTAACTTATTTTTGAGAGGTGTTGTTGCTACCAAATTCTCCTAAATCCAAAAAAGTTTAGTTTTTGTGTTATGTCGGGATGTTTATTAGGTTTTATCATGTCCACTAAAGGGATCATGCTCAATCCTCTTAAGGTTGAGGTAAGAGTTCAATTTCCTCCCCCATGCATAATTCCTCAGCTTCAAATTCTTCAAGGGAAAGCTAACTTTCTACGATAATTTATTGCTAACTATGCCGAAATAACTAAAGGGTTTATGCATTTTTTCAAAAACAGGGTCCCATTCTTTTGGGATGAAGCAACTCAGGGCTCTTTTGAATCATTGAAATTTCCCCGGAGTCTGCGCCTCTCCTCATCCCTCCTAATTATGGCAAAGATTTCATGTTATACTTGGCTACAGAAGAATCCACCATCAGTATGGTGTTGGTTCAAGAGGATGACATGCTCTAGGAACACGTTATCTACTACCTTAGTCAAGGCTTTGTTGGACCAAAAATCAACCATACTCATGTTGAGAAACTAGCTTTGGTAGTTATCCATGTTGTCCAAAGGTTTCATCATTATATTATACTCTGTAAGACCATTGTCATAGTCATTGTTAGTCCTTTTCAATATGTGTTGACATGACAGGTCATCGGCGAGAATATTAGTCGATGGATAGACATTCTTCAGGAATTTTATTTGTACTTTATTTTAGTGAAGTCTAAGAAGTATTCGGTCTTTGTTGATTTAATTTTGTAACTTTTGATTGAGAGTGGCAGTAATTTTCCTAAAGAGTCGTTGATCAATGAGGATCTCTTCCTTATTGCATCTTCTGACCCTTGCTATGGAGATATACTTGTGTACCTTTAAAATCTAAAATGTCCTTCCTCTGCTTCTCTTGATGAGCATCAATGGATATGCCATCAAGCATGAAATTATCTTATCATCAATGAAACTTTGTATCATCGAGGAGTTGATTACATTCTTCGTTGTTTTCTGACTCATGAGGAGGCAGATCTTGTGTTAAACGACTGCTACACTGGAGCATGTGGTAGTCACTTTTCTAGGTTGGAAACAACCCAAAACATCCTTTTTGTTTCATACTTATAGCCCTCATTAATCAAATATTTTATAGAGGTGGTTAAGAAGTGTCACCCGTATCATATCTTCTCTTCGAAGATGTAGGAACACCCTGCTCCTATGTTTCTTGTTATTGTTGTTGGTCCCTTCACTAAGTGAGGAATTGATTTCACTAAATGACACCCAGTGTATGCTAGGGGGAATCGTTATATCATTGTGGAAATAGACTACTTCACCAAGTGGTTCGAAGCCATGCCAACATTTAGTAATGATGGGGAAATAACGACACTTTTGATTTTCAACCAAATTGTTGGTAGGTTCGATATACCGAAAGAGATTGTCACATACCACGAAATTCACTTTCAAAATAATATGATGACTGAGTTAACATCAAATCTAGGGTTTAATCAAGAAAAATTGTCAGCCTATTATCCAAAAGAGAACGGTCAAGTGGAGGATGTCAATAAGTCTCTTAAAACTATTCTCCAACGGAAAATCAATTCAGCCAAGTCAAATTGGCATTTGATGTTATATTCAACACTTTGGGCATATCAAACTTATGTAAATAATGTTACAAGTTTCTATCCTTTCCAACTTGTTTATGGGCTGGAGGCAATATTGCCTATAGAGTGTCAAATTCCTTCTCTCAAGTTGGGAGTGGAACTACTTCCCAACACAACTACGCTTGAAGAGCTTCTTATCTATCTCTAGCAGCTCAATGAACAACACCGAGATGCAGCCTTGGATAATGAGGCTCATAAACAATGTGTCAAGTTTCAATATGATCGATCATTCCACCCTAGAGTTTTATCTGAAGGTGATCTTGTCTTGGTCTATGATCAAGATAAATATCCCTTGCTGCCAAGAAAATTTAAACACATGTGGTTCGAACCGTTTATTGTTGAGAATTTTTTTGAAAAAGGCGCGTATGAATTGGTTGACTTCGAAGGTAATGTCATTCCTGAGCCTAGAAATGGGATTTACCTTAAGAAGTATTATTCTTAGGTTGGTCACCTGAGTGTAACTTCTTGTAAATAGTGTACATTTTTATCTATACACTTTAGTATCTTTTTGTTTTGTGGATGTGTATTTTATTGTGTTTCTGCATTGTGGAAGATGTCAAGTGAATCTATGTTTTATGTTGGGTTCGCGGACAATGTTATCCAACACACTTCGAGGCTTGATTCTGCATCTTGGGTGATATTCACACCCACTGCTCAGTTGGTATCTTTTGGAGGTGTTTGTCTAGGATAAACAACTAACAATGCTGTTGATTACAGTGTTGTAATAGAATTACTACATGATGTGTTATCATGTGGTATTTATCACCTCGAGGTTCATATAGATTCTCAACTTGTAGTGTCACAGTTAAATGGAGTGTACTGCATCCATGATCCTACCCTTCATCGATGATTCCTTAGGGTACATCTCTTAGAACATTATTTTTATTATATTACATATATTCATGTTCCTAGGATATCTAATCGATTAACTGCTACATTGGAAAATCATGTTTTAGATTGGCATATTTCGCGCACATAAATATACAAGAACACACACAAGTGCACATATAAATATATTTGTACAAAATATATTTACTCCATAAGGAAAACATATATGTATATATAACATATCTAAAAATTGATGTCACAGTACAAAATGTGGGCCATAGGCCTCAAAAGTATCAAGAATACATTGTTGGGCTTAAGTCGTCAATACATAGAGAGATACAAAAATGGGTGCTCTAGCACACATGATGTTCAGTCCTAGTATAAGATCTAGGCCTATTGGGATTTCTATAATGTACTACAGCATTGGCCAGATGCCGGAATAATTGGACCCATGCTCTAGGTACTCCCTCGACATGAGGCTGCATAGATGGTGGAAGATCCTTGATCTTTGCCATCGACATGCTCCAAGTGAAGGACTTCAATTTCCTCTCTACCATCCTCATTAATCTCACGGACTTTGTCGACAATGGCCCTACTACTATTGCATCTCCTCCTAGTTGGACCTGCTCTCATGGATGGTGCCTAGTCCGGGGGAGTTATGTTGGCCTCACTACTCCCACATCTGTACATAACAAATTTTTTGAGCTAGTACTGTGAAATTAACAAAAATATCTGTATTGTAAATAAATTTAAAAATTATATGTGTGTGTGTGTGAGTACATACATATATCATCATGAGTTGCACTAGGGGGCATAGGCATCTCAGGGTCTCTCAAGAAACTGATCTTTGTGTAGGGATAATCCTCGATGGTTGGGATCTTTCTTCTCCACCAATTGAAGAACCTGTCATCATATGACTCTCGTACTCCCCCTGCTCCCTGACAGGGCATCAAAGTGGCCCATATACACAGTGTTGGATAGGTGGCTATGTGCCCTCGTATGCTCTCCTTTGGGCTTAGGCTCGACACTCTTTCAAAGAAGAATGCACAAAGCATTGTCTTGAATCCAAAGTTATTCTTCTTTCTCAGTTTACACTCTGTCAGTTGTATTTTCATATAGTTTAGCATCATTGTTCTCCAATCGAAGATCACTAGATATAGACATTGAACTACACAATGCCTCTGATCATGAGAAGCGTAATGTAGAGCAATGGATCCAGTAATCCATCCAATCAAGTAAAGCATCGCTATCAAGCCAAGGTTCTATATCTTTTGAATGGAGACTTGAGATCCCATCTTTTTTTTGCCATCCTCACAACACATATCGGCATAATGGGATATATGATATGGCCCTAGAGGGAAGGTTTTCAATTTTACCAGCTCATCCCTCCTAGAGAGACTAGTCAAGAAGTAAATATCTTCACTGGTGACTGTCAAGGATTGGCCTTCTAACATAAAGGCATCCACACTAGGGTTCCAATACTCAACAAGGTGATTCAGTAGTCTCGGTTGGGCCCTCATGAATAGACAATGGAAAAATTTCCACAACCCACATTGTTTTAATATAGCCACAGTTGAAAGTTCTTCTTCGACCATTTGATCCACTTCATCATTCTCTCTCTCTCTCCAACGCATGTACATCCTGAATCATGTAAATTTTTGGGAGTTAGTGCCTTTCTTTTCTCATTTTTAAGAGCATGTACATGCCATGTTTGGAATATAGTCATGGACATAAACATGATAAGTTTATCTCAGCCTTCGTACATCGACACATTGAGCATGAACAACGCGCATACATGCACAGTTGTGTTAAATTTTAGGGCATGTGGCCCCCAATTTTTTCTTAAAACCATGAAAAATAAATGAATTTGCAAGAAAAAGGGAAGAGTACTTACTTGGTTCAAGAATGAGTCTATTCCGTCCACCCTGGCTCTCCAAATGTGAAATTGAAGGAAGAGGGTTTTTTCTATTTTTGGTTTTTGTCAAACAACAATGGTGAAAATGACCCCTTTCACCTCTATTTATAGATCTTTTGACCCTGTGGTGACCTAGTTTTGACCCTTTTTCTTCCCTATGGTTTGTTCGATGGATGTTTTGATTATTTTGTGTGATTTTTTTGTCGTTTACAAGTCTTATGTGCTTCAGATTTGGTATTTTTAATGCATGTGTACTATTTGTATCATCCTGTGACGAAGTTACATTTTCACCATTTGCATATAGGGTAGGACTTTATCACCTTACATCTTATATTTTCTTGACGATTTCCACTTTTCCATATGGTTGATCCCACCGAAGTGTTACAAAGAATCTTCTATGTTGTTTTAGAAATGTCGTAATTAGGTGGTAGAACCTTCCTCTCCATGGATGCCCTAGATAAATCCTTGTCTTCCATTATTGAATCCATGTTGTGAGTCTTCTATAGGCTTGGGATTCCCTTTAGTCCCACCATGAATTCGTGTTGAAGCCACATCCTTCTTCTTCATATTTTTCTGGGCCATACCTAAGGGACTCCCCAAGAGTATGGTTTGTTGTCTTTCACGCTCACTGAAAATATGAAAGTGACATCTAACGAGAAATTATTTATCTTTTTTGGCCTCGTTTGGATTACATAACAAAAGGTGCCCCCTGGAGTCTTTAAGCTCTTTACAGACTCTTTAAAATTGAAAAGATTATCGAGCAATCATGTTTCCCTTCATGCTCATCAAAGTGAAATTCAAAGGCACATCTGTCTGGGGATAGTTTACCCCTTTTTTGGTCCAGATGGATAATTTTGCGAAAAAGGTACACCCTAGGAGATATGGTTCACTAGGAGAGTATTTTCAGGTGTAACCTTAACCCATTTTTGGGCCTAAGAGAGAAAATTTTCAAAAAAGGGCCATTCTCCCTCATTTTGGTTTATCAATTTCTTGGGCCTTGGATATTATTTATGAAAAAGGAAACCCCTTGGAGTATTCTTTAAGACACTTTCAGACTCCCTAAACAAGAAAAGATCGTTGAGTGACCTTGTTTTCTTTCACACTCATTAATTGGTTCAAAAGGAACATCTATTTGGTATAGGTTTGACCCTTTTTCGGCCAATAGATTATCCAGGAAAAAGGTACACCTCGGGAGACATGTCTCACCAAGAGAGTTCTCCTAAGTTATGTTCTCTACTTTTCCCAGTGCAGGGGACTAAATTACAAAAAAGGACGAGGGAGTCCATAGTTAAGATCTTTTCAGACTCCTTAAAATTGAAAAGATAGTTGAGTGATCTTGTCTCTGTCACACTCATTAAAATGGTTTTGAAGAGTCATCCTTTCGGTATAAGTTTAACCATTTTTCGTACCGACTGGAATATGTACTAATAAGGAATACTCTGACCCTAGTGACTTGAATAGTTCTCCTTGGCATTATTTATTCTTTTCCGAGCCCCGAAGACTAAACTTATGAAAAAGATCACTCTGGAGTCATCTTTTACTAGTTTTTTAGACTCTCTAAAAGTGAAAAACCATCGAGATTACATTCTTTGGGCTCATAAACTTTACATTGAAGGAGGCTCATTGTGCCAATCTGAAAATTGCATTGCATTTATCACTCTTGCATCTTTGGCCTAATGTCGACCCCATTTTGTTGTTGCTAAAATTTTAGAGCATTCTGTAGGTGCAGGTCTTGCAACATTTTTGCCTTTATGTTCTGACACCCTAACCCATGGAGAAATTTTCCTAAGTGTCCTTATCCTGCACATGTCTCCTTGCACTAAGCATCAATATGTTCCATGTGCTTGGAACTAGTTTGCTTGCCCATGACACTCCTTCCTCCCATGTAACGTAGTGTTCTTTTTTCCTTTTTCAAGCTCATTAAATATATGAAAAAGAAAAAAAAATCAAATATTCCAAAAAGAGGGGATGAGAAAACATTCTCTTTTAATAGCATCAATCTAGTCACCCTTGGATAGAGCACATCCTTCAGTCTATTCTGAAAAGCACTTGAGATTTAGTATGGCCTTAGGAAGTTGTTCTTGTTACATAGAGTTGTGTCCTCCTCTGTTTGGTTACTCTTCCAAACACATGGATATTTTGTGGTGCCTCCTGTGCCACAAGATTACATGTTAATGACATGTTTCCTAAGTCTTTTCATATTTCATGCTCTTTTCCAAGGGAAAGTATTACAACCTGAGTCGGCCATTCTGCAATAAGTCTCTTTTCCTTCATCAGTCGGCCATATTTAAAAGTTTTGTCAAGTGCACATCTAGAATCAATGAAGTTTTGTGCCCGATAATCGACATCCTCCAGTATTTCTATGACGGCCTGTTGAATACCTTAAGATAATTATTTTTACACTCCTATTATACTCCTACCTGAGTTATGAACATCTTGAAGATATTGCTCGAGTTACTGAAGCTATCATCTCCAGCTACATGCATTGATGCCTCCTGAAGACTCATATCACATTGTATTTGTATATCCTCTGATGATTTTGAGATGTAGATATATTGTGTATTATTCACAACTACAATCTATATTGGCATACACATTAGTCATGTGGCCATGATTACTATATATGACATGGATCTACAGTGTACTTCATTGACAACCATGCTTAGTTTGTCGCAAGTATGGGTATGACCACCTCGGTGATTATTATTATTATTATTCAAATGACACACTTGTGAATACTCATCGAGTCTCACTCGACTCAGTGCCTTACCATTTTATTAAGATGTTATAGTGTATTTCGGCCATCAGTTTCTCTTCTGACCTCACACATTAGTGGGCATCTATTATAGCTCAAAATGCCACTGTCATGCATTTTTTACTTTGGCCTGCTTACTTACACATCCACCAACCACTTTTTCTAAGGTTCTTCTTAAAAAACAACTTTTTTCATGGTGTACATGCCCTACTACATATGCATCGCGTGTACATATGCTAGCTGCATGCCTGACAACCCGCGTATACTCTAAAAGGTTGCAAAAATTAAAACAATTTGTGCTTTCGGGTGGAGTTTGTAGGCTATGTGAGGTTGCATAACCATGTTACTCATTTATCCCTTCTGAAAACTAATTAACCATCTTTTATCCATATAAAAGGGGCCCTATGGGGGTCATTTGGAGATATGAAAGAAAAGGCAAGTGAACTTTGTTAAGCCCTAATATTGGCTCATTACCCCTTAATTGGGGCATATTAGATTAGTAATGCTATTTTATTTATGTTGGCTTTAGGCCATTAGTTGTAATTTAGATTAGTAATGTTATTTTAATTATGTCGGCTTTAGGCCATTATTTGTAATTATACATCCTAGTCTCCTATATATACCAAGGAGACAATTTCATTTTGAATCATCTTGTACTTAAACATTTAAGTGGGGTAAAAGGAGGTTGCCCCCTCGAAGAGGCTTATTATCTGAAATTATCTCAGTTTCAAGGCTTTGAGTACTTTTCCTGAGGTTTTTCCATGCTATATTTATGTTTGGTTCTTAACATATGGTATCAGAGCTCAAGGTCTTGGGGTTTCGCTGCTACATTTGAGACATTGTGGAATTTTTGCTATAAATTTTTTTCTACAATGTTTCAGAAGGAACCTCTTGGAGAGTATTTATCACGCGGATCAAGGTACGTTGGGTTCAAAATTCAGCTCCTGAGGCCTTATAATTTCTGAGATACAACCTGTACAATATAGGGTTCTAGAATCATCCTGAAATGAGTCATTGTGGCATTTTCTCTATAAAAACATTTCTGTAACGTTTCATACCATGAACTCTAGAGAAAATTTACATAAATTAGTAAGGTATCTGTGGTAAAAATTTCAGCTTCTGGGTCATCTTAAATTTGTAGATACACCTTGTGTAAGATAGGGTATCTGACTAGTCCTATTGACTAGTCTCAAGAAGGTGTTCTAGGTAAAACAAG
>ML794583.1:105950-147622 GCA_009831015.1 Picea engelmannii
GATTGATAACACAAACTTTAACTAAGAAGATTAAATTTACCTGGGATTTTCCTTGCCACAATGTTTTCAATACTCTCCCCTCCACCTTCAAAACCCTTAAATTCTTAATTGGAATCCAGGGAGGAAGGTAAGAGTAGGGAAAGTCACGCCAAGAAATCCATATGAGATTTGGAGAGTGTACCCTCCTCAAAGTGTGCTCTAAGAGATGTCCTTCAGTGTCAAGAAGTTGCAAATTCATGACACCAATATCAATAAAATGATAATGTGTATTGTACAGTTTATTTTGAAGCTTCAGCACAGAGTTCCCCAACAACTAGTGACTCCTTTGGTACCATGCCAACTTTTGTAAACTCATCCCCACTCATTTGGTTCTATGCCCTTCAAGAAGCTTTAGTAATAACCTATTCATTCAAATAGATAATTAAGAAATTGTCCACAACTTGGTACGTTTAAATATTTTGAAAGTGAAAATGGTGGATATACATATTTCTATGGGAAAATGTAACTATTTTAAAATTTCGAATGATTGAGGGAAAATGTAACTATTTTAAAATTTTGAATGATTGAGGACTTATAGTGTTTGCTTGTACAACCATTCTTCAATGTTTCTGGTGGGGCACCAAAGAGGGCACGACAATTCACCCCTTGCAACATCACTTCCCAAATCTCAGAGGGAATCATGCATATGTACAATGTTTTCATCGTCCACTTCTACAAGCCATTTTCCCTCTAAATTTTCAAACCCCAGCAATATTTTCAAGCTTAATCCATCCCATACGGTTATGACACTGTTCTTATTTTCCACTATGAAAAAATAGGGAATATCTAAAAATATCTGCAAGGGACCTAAACACTTTTAAAGATCAAATAAGTTTGTCACATACCTTAAGAAATTGATATATGAGATCTTCAAATCCCTATATCCCTATAATAGATGGACCTGACAAAGGGAATATGAGAAAAAGAGTGTGAAAAAGACACGGGTATGCAAAAGACTGCAAAACCAAAACCTCCTACATGAGAAGAGGTGATCTATTGATCTCCACTTGATCGAAATACATGAGAGAGTACTCAATTTATAGGAGGAGGCCCAAAAAATGCCTAATATTAGTTGGGAAGTTAAAATAATATACATTAGCTTATCACACAAGCTCTCATGTGTTTAGAAATAGGTACAGATTAAAAAAACACACTAACAACCCCCATAAGTGAAATTTAAGGAGGAACAAAGAAGAACAAAGATGGGTCCTACAAAAAAGGTCTGATAAGGTACCCATGTACAAACTCACATAACTAGACAAAAGAAGAAAAACCTGTAGGAAAAACATCCTCCCCAAAAGCGAATACATCATAAAAAAGTGAAGGTAGGAGGACTCGATATGACCCCCCAAGGGAAACTTCCTTCACCCCAAGAAACGATCGTAACTAAAGAAAACAAGGGGATGCCAAAGGTTTAGTGAACATGTCAGCAACCTTCTCTTCAATAGGAAAGTACTCCAAGTGAAGAACACCATCCCATATGAGCTACCAAATGAAGTGCATGTGAATCTCAATGTGATTTCTCTTTTGATGCTCAACTGAGTTGCAAGAGATGCGAATGGCACTCTTATTATCACAACAAAGAGTAGTGGGATGATCCTATGAAATTTCAAACTCTGTCAATAGATGTCAAAGCAAAAGGACTTCTTGACTAGAAAGAACAACAACACAATACTCAGGCTTTGTAGATGATAATGTTATTATTGATTTTTTTTTACAAGACCAAGAAATAGGATCAAACCTTAGGGAAAAAAAAAAGCCTGAAGTGGTCTTACAATCATCAATAGAGCTAACCCAATCATAATAAGTGAAAACTTAAAGTTGAGAAGAATTCGAGAAGAACCTTCGGTGTACTAAATGTCAAACTGTGTAGAGCCCTGAATATACTTGTGAATGTGCTTAGCTTCCTTCCAGTGACTCTCGTGAGGATCTTGATAGAATAAAGTGTTGAAATAATGTAACTGGGAAGAGAATTCTTATTATTATTGTTATTTTATTAGTAAGATTAATCCCCATTGTGGATTAATCATGTCGGTAATTGTATAAGGACCAAATCCCCTTTTGCGGATTGGTCATCGAACAATTATAAAGGGAAGAATAAGAAGTCATCTCCAGCAATTATTATTGAAGACCCATAATTAATTAAAGGTGGGTTTACCCACCTAGAGTGAGAGGTCGTCCCTGCCAATGAAACCCTCTCACACATGCCAGTCTTGTATAAATAAGAGGCTAGCGCCTCACTTCTAACACACACAACTCACTTGCTCATTCTCTTATGAGGCAAGCTGCAATTACCAGTTGGAGAGAGGGAGAAGAGTGGCGCATCTCTTGGGGAGGACTTTCTGTATTGGTTTGAGTTATCTCTTGAACATTGTATAAGTTATTTATGATAAGGAATTTTTTGTTGGGTTTTCTTCCCCTAGAGGGTTTCCCAGGATAAATGTTGTGTCTCTTGTGAATGTGTATTTCTTAGTGATCTTGTTCTTATGATGCTCTTATCTATTGAAATTCAAAGAACTATAATAATGGCATAAACATTAACATGGTATCAGAGCCAACCTGAAGGAAGCACAATTTGCAAGAGGAAAAATGTCGTTGTTGCACCACTTGCAAATTAGGGTTTTGAAAAAGTATCTCTTTTCAGCTCCCTAAACACCTAGAAAGTTGCGCCCTCCCCCCAGAATCAATTTGGCACTTAGATCTCACCTTTTCAGTGGTTGGATCTCTCGAAAAGTGAAACCCTAGTTTCACAAAAGTACCAGAAGTACCGAAAAGCTAGTACCAGAAGTACCAGAAGTACTAGAGTACCAGAAGTACCAGAAGCACCAGTCCAGAAATCCACAGATCAGATTTGACGGGGTAAAAATTGGATTTTCTCAGATCCAAGGACACTAGGCTACTCACCTCAGCCAAGTGCACCTCCTGGTAAGGTCAAAATTTGATTTTGAGCATTTTCAAATTTTTGGTTATTTTCATTGCCTCAAGTACAAGATGTCTGCAAGCACAAAGCTTGTTTAGAAACTAGAAGGCATAGACAACTTTCGTGCCTAGAAGTATAGGATCGGTCAGATCCTTGCAAAGAATGACCTAGCAAGATTTATCAAAGAAGAAGTGGAGGAACCTGAAGATGCTGTAGAGAAAGCGAAGCATCAAAAGGATTCTATTAAGGCTCAAAGAATCATTGCAGATTAATTTAAAGATCACCTGATCCCGTATGTATCATCCAAGAAAACTCTGAAGGAGATGTTTTATGCTCTAAGAAAACTATATGAAGGAAATAACATCAATCGAAAGATGAATCTAAGAACTCAGTTGAAGAATACCAAGATGTAGAAAGGAGAAATGATTCAAGAATATTTCTCCTGAATCTTAGAAATAAAAGAATAGTTGAAAGCGATTGGAGACACCCTCGACGAAGATGAATTTGTAATAACAACCCTAAATGGTCTCGCAAGACCTTGGGATGCTTTCATCCAGTCAGTATGTGGCAGAAAGGAGAAACTACAGTTTGAGATCCTATGGGAAAAATGCACCCAAGAAGAGACAAGGGTAGCCAACTGTGAAGCACTACTAGCAAGAGACGATGATCAAGCCCTAGCTGCTCATACAAAAGGAGGAAGGAAGAAACCCTACTTCAAAAGGGAATATCATAGAGAACCGCAACCATCAAACAAATTCAACAACCAAGAATCTCATTCAAGAAATTTTCAGAAGAAATGACAACGCAAGGGATGAGATCTCTCATCTATAAAATTCTATCATTGTGATAAGATGGGAAAGAAGGTGAATAATTGTCCATTCAGAAGAGAAGAGTATAAGAGGAAGCACAAAAGGCAACATACTCACATTGTTGAAGATGAAGAACCACCTATGAAGATGATTAAGGACCATGTCTTGATCTCATCTCTCTCAGGATCTATATCACCTGGAGATGACACATGTCTCATTGATAGCGGTGCATCAAAGCATATGATGGGTAAGAAAAATACTCTCTCTTGTATTTCAAAAAAAAAGTTTTCTCAGAAAGTAACTCTTGGAGATGATTATCAATATCCCATCAAGGGAATAGGAGAGTCAAACTACAAGCTAGATTCATAAAAATCAATAACAATGAAGGACGTACTCTATGTACTAGGCCTAAACATGAACTTACTCTCCATATCAGCATTAGACAAGAAAGGCTATAGATTTGCCTTCATAGATGGAGAAGTTTTTATGTGGGCTAAGGGAGAAACCTTAAATGAAGCAATCGTCATCAAAAGTGAAGAAAATGGCTTATATAAGCTGAAGGGTCACCCAGAAACTGCCATCACCCATGCCATCGAAAACTCATGTGAACTTTGGCATAGAAGATTGGCCCACATCAACTACAAGGCGCTACCATACATATGCAAAGCTGTCACAAGCTTACCAGAACTCAAGGTTGATCAAGAAGGCATATGCAATGGATGTGCGCAAGGGAAAAACATCAAGAACCCTTTTCCAAAGACGAATAGCAAAGCAGAAGGAGCAATGAAACTCATCCATTCAGACGTGTGTGGCATAATGCCATCATCCTCCATTAGAGGGTATGTACACTATGTATCATTTATTGATGATTATTCTCATAAGACCTGGATATATTTCTTAAAATCTAAAGATGAAGTATTTAGTAAATTCAAGGAATTCAAAGCCTTGATAGAGAATCTTTTTGAAAGAAAGATTAAGATACTCAGGTCAGATAATGGAGGAGAATATACCTCAAAGGAGTTCGTGAACTTCTGCAGAGATGTTGGGGTCAAGAGGGAAATCACTACTCCTTATAATCCTCAACAAAATGGTGTAGCTAAAAGGAAGTACAGAACAATTATGGAAGATATAAAGACCATGATTCACGATCAAGATATTCCTATGTGCTTATGGGCAGAAGTAGCAATGGTATTTGTTTATGTGCAGAATAGATTATCCCATAGTGCACTTGGGTTCAAGACCCCAGAAGAAATGTTCACTGGAAACAAGCCAGAGGTAAGCCATCTCAAAATATTTGGTTGTCTAGTATTTATTCATATATCGAAAGAGAAAAGAAACAAGTTGGAACCCTTTGGAAAGAAGGGAATATTTGTGGGATACTGTGAGGTATCCAAGGCCTTCATAATCTACATACCTGGTCATTGCCATATTGAGATCAACAGGGACATGACCTTTGATGAAGAAACAGCACTTAAGAAATCGAGAAGATGACATCTTGAAGAAGTATAGGAAGCAGAACCTGTAAATCCCAAGACTATAGAATCCATGAGGGAAGTTCCCATAACTGTAGAACGTGTAAAGGAAGTCATAGCTTCCACTGATGAGGAGACTCTTGAAGATCATGATATAAAATAAGTCCAAGAAGCTCCTCAAATGACCTTATCCCATAAAATAAAGCCTGCTTGGGAAAGAGAGCTTATTCAAGATGGAGAGAAGTATGGTGTTCCAGAAGGAACCACAAGACAGGTGAAAAGACCAAAGCCATTCTCCAATTACACGGCTTTGATGTGCAATCTACTTGATGAAGAACCTACATGCTTTGAAGAGGCCATTCAAAAGAAGGAATGGGCAGATGCCATGACAGAGGAATACCAATGCATAATAAATAATGATGTATGGGAAATAGTTCCTATACCAAAAAGTAAGGATGTGGTATCATCAAAATGGCTCTTCAAAATAAAACATGCTGCTGACAGAAGTATTGAGAAATATAAAGAAAGATTTGTTGGTTATGTCTTTTCCCAGAAGGAAGGTATCGACTATGAAGAGACATTCTCTCTTGTGTCCAGATACACTTCGATCAGAACCATTATAGCTCTTGCTGCTGAGATGAAATGGAAGTTGCACCAGATGGACGTGAAGACAGCTTTCCTAAATGGTGTTATCGAAGAGGAAGTGTATATAGAACAACCCCAAGGATTTGAGGTTGAAGAGAATAAGTCTCATGTCTATCGATTGAAGAAATCCTTATACGGATTGAAGCAAGCTCCTAGAGCTTGGTATGGCTGTATAGACAGTTTCTTAACGAGCTTAGGCTTTACCAAGAGTAAAGCAGACTCAAATCTCTACTTCAAAATTATGGACAATGAACTAGTAATATTACTACTGTATGTGGATGAATTATTCTTAACTGGAGAAGAAAATCTCATCACTGAATGTAAACAGAGACTTGCCGCAGAATTTGAAATGAAAGACCTTGGCCTAATGCATTACTTCTTAGGTATTGAGGTATGGCACAATCCAGAAAGAATCTTCCTTAATCAAGGGATGTACATAGTTGAAATCTTAAAGAGATTCGACATGCTAGAATGTAAGTCCATGAATACACCCATGGAAGCGAAGCTGAAGCTATTGGTTGATACTTCATCATATTTGATAGATGCCACACTATACAGACATATCATTGGATCGCTGATGTACCTAACGAACACTAGACGAGACATATGTTTTGCAGTGAACACCTTGAGTCAGTTTTTGGTAGATCCCATATGTGTTCACCTGGTGGCTACAAAACATGTGATGAGGTACCTTAAAGGTGCAATGGATTATGGTCTCAGCTATGATGGAGATCGTGACTTCACATTGAGTGGTTATACTGATGTAGATTGGGCAGGAAGCATTGCTGACAGAAAAAGCACTTCCGGATTTTGTTTCAGTTTGGGATCAGCTATGATCTCGTGGTAGATTAGGAAGCAATCTAGTATTTCTCTCAGCATAGTGGAAGCAGAGTACATTGCTGCATGTTCTGCTAGCTGTGAAGCTATATGGCTTCGAAATTTGCTGACAAACCTATTTGATTTGGAGATGAGAGCAACCGCGATTCTATGTGGCAATCAAAGCTGCATAAAAATGATAGAGAATCCTGTGTTCCACGACATTTTGAAGCACATAGAGATCAGCTATCATTTCATCCACGACATGGTACAGAGAGGAGCCTTGAAGCTCCAGTACATTACCACAGATGAACAACTTGTTGACGTGTTGAATAAGCCTCTATCTCATGTAAAGTTTGAACACTTTCGTGATAAGCTTGGTATAGTCCAAAAGGACCTTCCCTGAAAGGGGGAGTATGTATTTTCCTTTCTTATGACCTTGTTGTTAGACGTAAAGCAAGATGAGTCATGCTTCTGACCTCACTGTTAGACGTAAAGCATGGTGTTGTGTGATCCTTGCTTCTGACCTCGCTGTTAGACATAAAGAAAGATGAGTCATGCTTCTGACCTCGTTGTTAGACATAAAGCATGACGCTATGTGATCCTTGCTTTTGACCTCATTGTTAGACGTAAAGCAAGATGAGTCATGCTTCTGACCTCGTTGTTAGACATAAAGCATGGCGTTGTGTGATCCTTGCTTCTGACCTCACTATTAGACATAAAGCAAGATGAGTCATGCTTCTGACCTCATTGTTAGATGTAAAGCATGATGTCGTGTGATCCTTGCTTCTGACCTCGCTGTTAGACGTAAAGAAAGATGAGTCATGCTTCTGACCTAGTTGTTAGACGTAAAGTATGACATTGTTGATTCCTTGCTTCTAACCTAGTTGTTAGACGTAAAGCAAGATGATTCCTCACTTCTGAACTCATTGTTAGACATAAAGCAAGATGTTTATGTGTTCCTTGCTTCTGACCTCGTTATTAGATGTAAAGCAAGATGAGTCATGCTTCTGACCTAGTTGTTAGACGTAAAGCATGACGTTGTGATTCCTCGCTTCTGACCTAGTTGTTAGATGTAAAGTGAGATGACCTTTCATGTCATAGATGGGATCTGTATCATAACTAAATGCATCCCACCTACGTCTCCCAACATGTATGAACTCGTCGAAATCAACTATGTCAGTATCAGTATCATAACATGGAGGAGTCAAAACATCCAATACTTTTTCACTCTTTGGGTCATAAGGCAAAGAACCATTTAAAACTTGGAAGGGGGAACAACGTACCTCTCTTAATCCTTCCTGTGCAAGAGCTTCAAGTATTTGGATAGCATGATCAGATGGAAGATCTGCCTCTACATCTTCAGTCTTGAGACATAGGGGATCTGGCTCGTCCAAGGGTTCCACTTCTTCTTCATTCTCTAAGTCATAAAACAAGGTATCATCAAAAGAATCAAAATAACTTACCTCATTTTCTTCATCTTGTGCAGGAGTGACAAGATCTTGGAGAGCTTCATCAAGCTGAGGAGTGATTATTGGTGCTTCATCCTCATAATTCCTGTTTTCGGTTACATCTTCGTTGCATTCTATTGGATTATGGGAGATATCTTGCTCCTCTTCAAGGGGTTGATAATGGTCTTCATAAATCTCATCTCCTACATTAGAGGGTTCTTGGTATTGATCATGATAAGCTCTTCTGAGATCATCTACAATCTCAATGGTGAACCCTTTGTGGTGTAAGGTTACCATGAGGTTTTGAAGGACATCTTCATATGTCTGCAATTCTGGCTTAGTAAATTTGATAAATTTAATGATGAAGTGTATGACGATGATATACCCCTGTCCTTGCAACAACTCTTAAAACATTTTTGTAAGTAGGGTGGCAGGGTGAGCAAAAACAACTTTATAAGAGCATCCTCTCCTCCCAGCCTTATCTCGCTCAAATGTTCCAAAAAATTTACTATGTGAGGAGCTGGGAGCCCAAAAAACGTTGGAGAGTTGTTTAACCATTTATTATCAAAGTAACTTGGGTATCCTTGAAAACTTCTGAAATCAATACTTGGATACATTTTTTCCCAGTATGCCATGATCCCATAACTTGAAAATATCACAGAAGGTAAAGTGGCATGCTAAGAAAAGTCAGTGGAGTCACCAGATAGTTTTCCTGAAACTACCAAAGAATAGGGGGAAAAAGTTGTAGTGGAGTCGCCAGGTAAGCTTGTATCAAGGTGACAGTGGGTGGGGAAGCTCCTGTTACGCCAGTTTGAATCCTTACCTTCCAACCATTTGACCTAGACTACAAACTGAGCGATAACATTTTGGCGTCGTTGCTGGGGAGACGTCCCTAGTAATCTGGGGTGTTGAAGGAAAAGAATCAAGGGATAAAGTTTCAAGGGTCAAAGAAGGCTTTCCCTTCACAGATTACTGCCAAGAAAGATAGTCCAAATGAAGGTATTCCACTGAAAAGGGCACCTGTTTGCGAGACAAGGAAAATGAAACTAAAATGTGCAACAGTGGTTAGTGCTTCATAAACAAATGACTATCTTGATTATACATGAGCATAAATAAATATAATTATTGACGAAGTCAATGATTGCAATAAAGGCTATGGCTTAAAATATAACTTCTTCAATATATACAAAATGATAGAGCATTCAAAGTACAATATCAATCCTTTAATTATCACAATACATTAAATACCATAAATATGCTCACATATAATGTTGCTGCATCAAGCCTTCTAAGGGTGACATCAGCCCTATTCTAGGTTAGTTTTTTTTTGTAGGCAAAGAGGTGGACGTTTTGCAAGTTAAGCCAATGAAAATAATCTACACATCAATGCCAATTGCTAGATGACAAAGCCACAACGTTTTACACCAAACAAGAAATCAAAATAGGCATGACGTCATTAGCTAGTTAGGGTTAGTAAGTCACTAGGGTTAGTTAGGGTTTCAATTTTTTGAAAGTTTGAAAGATTGTTTTAACACCAAAGGCTCAATGTTGCATGTTTTAGACCAGTGCCTAGGGTATTATGGAGTCAAGGAGTAAGGCTAAAGGCTTGGAAGGATCTAAATCTAAGGATGGGAGAGTTAGGCTTAATGGTGTTGCAATGGCAGGGTCATGAAGTCAAAACCCTAAGGGGAGGAGGCTCATTCCGGTGTTGCTTAAGCAAGGCCTCATTCTCCTCCCTCTTTCCTTAAAGCTCTTTGGCAAAAAAAAGCTAGCTTCAAAACATAAATCTAGGGCTGAAAAGTGTTGTATGGCCAAGGCTCTTCAAACCCTAAGAGTCAAACCCTAGGTGTAATGTCAATTAGGCCTAGGACGTCTTCTTTCTTCAATTTATGTTTCAAACTAACTCAAGAAAAAGGATAATTAGTGTAGCAATGGCTAGGCTATATTCTTCTTAATCAAATGGCTAAACAAGTTTTTATCATGGGTACATGAAGCAATGACCCACTTGTGTGCTTGCTCCCTAGGGTTTCAATTATTAAGCAATATAGCAACAATGTAACCATAAAAGTAAGATATTTATCCTACAACCATTCAACCAAGAAGTTTTGCATGAAAAATATACTTACAAATCAAAGAGGAGCTAATCAAACCCTAGTTGTAAACCTTCCAATGATAAAAACACTATGAACATGCCAAAGATAATCCTCCTCAAGTGTAGCGCCTCAACTCCAAGAGCCAAATACAAAGACAAAAGACTAAAAGTAATCCTCTCACAAGAGAGTGAGTTTTGTTATGTTTAAAATGAGGCTCAACGTCCTCTATTTATATCATCCAAATGACCTTTAATTACAAAAATAGGTCATTAAAACAACCGACAAGGCTGACTTAACAATATCACATTATTTGTCACATTAAATGCTAAAATGTTAAATTTATGAGCTAAAAGGGAGACGTCAGGCCCCTCTGAGGGAGACGTTGGCCCTTTTTGGGCAAGATCAACATCCAAGGTGCAAAACGTTGGCCCCCCTGGGGTTCCTGCAACCTTCCACACATGCCAAATAATCCCAGCACACTGCCACATGCTCCAGAAAACGTCCAACCTGTACTGGGTGGCGTCCTATCCATCAAAAGCCATCATCTCATCTGCAGTGGGTGATCCCCCTAGGCCGGGCTCTGCCAAATCATCCTGGGTGAGGATGTCCTTCTTCTTCTTCATGCAAGGGCTCATCACAGCGTTGTCCTGCCTCTACCATCCCAGGAACCATCTGGTGGGCTCTTCAGCCCCATGGAGGTCCGAACTAATCATATCCCCATGTGTACCGGTCCACTGGTACCTATCCACTAGGCATGGTCCTGCACATCAAAGACTACGCCCTCCATCGGCTCATCAGTCCTAGAGATCATAGCAATGTCAATCATATTTCATCATTAAATTTATCAAACACATGCATGAAATCCTTAGCATATCCTCTAAGAGCTCAAAGACATTACACAGATCAACTATACAAAGATGAAGAAAATCAACAAAGCAACCTATTGGGCTAATACCCACAAGAAATGGAAAGTTTCCTCAGAAAATCATTCAAGCCATGTTTTTATGAGGTGATATGGTTTTAGGGATGTCCAGTCACAGTAAGACCAAGGGTAGGTGTTGTCTGTGGGTGCCTTTGTAGGAGGTGAGTTGTACCTGTCATGGATGCATTTTTTCCAAGCCCTTTATTTGCCTTTATCTTTTTATTTATTGCTTTTATTTCAAGGTCTGACAAGAGGACACTGCCTTGGCTTGGTGTCCAGAGATGACAGTGTTACCCATTGGTATCTTCGTAGAGATGATAAGGCTGGCTCGTGATGAGACCCCCTTTCCCTTGGCCATGCAACCAAAGGTCACTGCCCTGGTGTGGTGACCATATGATGGCAATGTCATACTATTGGATACCTATGAACATAATGGGTCGGCTCATGATGAGACCTCCCATCCTCTTGGTTAGGTCTTGTTTTATTATTTTTCTTAGGGTCCCTTTAGTTTCTTATCGAGAGGCTTTTTATTGCCTTCCCGGGGATCCCCTGAGTGAAGCATCTCTAGGTTTTATTTCCTATGGATTTTATCTTTTACCAGCTACTTTTACCTCCTGGGCCTTTAGCCCCTTCTTCCCACAAGACAAAGTGTAACCCTCAGAGGTCATCCTAATGGTCAGACTAGGGGAATGGGATAGATGAGCGGGATATAAGATGAAAAATGACAAAATGGTGGGAGTGGAACGATGGCTCTGCAAATCTCCTTTGGTGGCTAACCAAAACCCATAAATATAAGCTTGCTAAGTCACCCCATCAATCACCCCAACAATGGTCAAGTGGATTAGTTTAAGATCCAAGCAGTCATCAAAAATGAAAGGAACCTAATGCATATATAAGAAGGTTATAACGATCAAACATGACACATACCATGATACCTCGGACCAATTACCTCATGGAGCAAGCATCCTTTCCGAAGTAAGTCCAAGCCGGTGGTGATGGAAGCTACTACTGCTGACAGGACAAATCTGGAAAAGAAGAAGAAAATGGGCCATCCAGGGCCATGACCAAGTCAATCCTGCTCTCTGCACTTCATGTCTAGGACCTATGGGCCTCGAGACATGATCTCCTAGTTATCCCTAGATATCGGGGATAACAGGCCTAAATGAAGGTTTTTCAAGATCGACCTTCTTCATAATATACAAAGGTATGATTGAGCCTACAAAATTAATATCCTCGATGATACCTTTCCAATGGGATATCATACACCTAAAACAGATATCGTATGCAAATGTTATGACCCCGGGAAGTTGATGTACTAACTTACCCAAACGGGGCCCACATGACTTTTGGCACTTCATCTCCTAGGGTTAGGTTTTTGGATGTCTAGGGTTTTTTTCATTCTTGTTTATTGTAAAAAGGCCCTCAGAGCCTCATTTTACTGATATTCTTGTGAATGAGCGCATTCGTCAGATCTCATCTCAGAGATAAGCCGCCACCATTCCAACAAGCTTGTTTCCACTACGTTTTACAGTTTCATCTTATTTCCTTATTCAATAGAAAACCAATTTTACTGTATCTATGTTATTTTTTGTTAAGCACCTATTAATAATCTATAGTCATTTTGTTTTGCTCATAAAATCTAGATCAATGGTATCAGAACGGTCTGCTCCTTGTCGTCTTAATGCATGTCCCCAATGAGGTCGGAGTACAAAGAGTTGGGTCTCGAGCTTGTTTTTCTTGAGGACAAAATCTATCGCACACCCAAGCGAACTCTCATGGTAGGAGAAAATAAAGATGACAAGACAGGAGATCCTTTCAAATTCTTGATTGAGGAAGCCCTCACGCAACAAAGGAATGAGATGATGGATAGTTTCATGCAAATCCTTCAGTGGCTACCAATAGACGATGCATATTCTTCGAGCAGAGGCACCACCCCCTTCAAGGTACAAATAAACTTTGATATTCCTATATTTGAAGTTCATATAGATGCATATGTTGTATAAAATTGGTTGAATCTAATAGAAGGGTATTTTTCTATCCATAACTTTTCGAATGGAGAAAATATTACTTTTGCGCTCCTCAAATCCATTCCCCATGTCAAAGATTGGTGGGAAACTTTCTGTGAGCAAAAGGAAATAGAGGAACCCTCATTATTTACAGTCATGGCCACCTGGGATTCCTTCAGGGATGCTATTAAGGAACAATACTACCCTATCGGAATTTATGACGACTTGTATACCAAATGGACCACAGTGCGGCAAGAAAGAGACCAAGCGATGCCAGATTTCATGAATATCTTTCATACCTTGTGCACCAAGTTGGGTATCAAAGATTCAGAGTGCATCTAGTGCTCAAGTAACATGGCACTATGCATAGATACATCTAGACCGAAATGGAATTTTTGGACATCTCATCCTTGGGCACGACCTACCGATATGCCATCAAAATCAAGCAGAAGCTCAAACAAAAGATGTGGAAATTTGGGCCTCGGAACCCCTCACAACAAAATCCAGGAAAGGGCGGCCCCAACCCATAGAACAAAGGATAGAGAAAATATGGACAGTATCAGGAAAACCAGTCCAATCCGCAAGCAAAGAAGGACATCGAAAAGACAAATAAAGATAACGACAAGTGGTGTGACTTCCATAAGAGCCCTTAGCATAACACTATTGATTTCCTCTCAAAGCAGTTGTTGGTGGCCAAAGTGAAAGCCTTTAAATCATATGCGGGTTCAGACTCTGATCCAAAACCAGAAAAGGGAAGATGGATCATTGATACGGAACCCAGTGCCATCGTTTCTACCACCAAGATCCATCCTCGTTAACCAGATGAGCTAGAAGAAGGAGAACGCCTATTCCATTCACAAATGTGGGTAAAAGGCACCCCGCTGCACTTCATCGTGGATAGAGGTAGCCAGAAGAACCTCATCTCAGCAGAGTTCATCAAGTGGCTGGCCCTGCTGATAGCACCGCACCCACAACCCTACACCATTGGATGGCTCTGCCAAGGAAGTGATCTCCATGTCAGCCAATAGTGTCGACTACCGTATGACATCAAGCCCTTCAAAGATGAGGTATTGTGCGATGTTTCTCCTCTTGAAGTTTGTGATGTTCTTTTGGTCCAATCTTATTTATAGAAATGTTATGTTGTATATGAGTCTAGGCCTCATAGTGTTATTATTACTTTGAACAGGAAATTGTACAGGATACCCGAGGCAGTCCCACCTAGTGCTATTTCCTTGATCTCTACTAAGTAATGTATGGAGGTCATCTCGCAGATGAGGAAGTTTGTCTTCTTCGTGATTCTCTCTCAGAATAAGCAAAAGATCACAGCCACATCTAGGGTCTCTGCGGCCGACCTCTCCACATAGCAGAAGCAAGTAGATAAGTTCATGGAAGAATACTCAGATATCTTCTCCTCACCTATCGGGGTACCTCTGCACTGCTAGGTCAATCACCCCATCGATCTAACCCCCGACACACCACTACCCAATGGGCCAGTCTATCGGCTCTCTCTATTAGAGAATGAGGAGATCAAGCGACAGATCCAAGAACTACTCCACAAGAGGCACATCCCTCCCATCTCACCACCTTGCAGGAGCCTAATCGTGCTAGTACAGAAGAAAGATGGAACATGGTGACTCTGCATTGATTACTGAGTTCTGAATAAAATCATAGTCAAAAACTGATACCTGATTCCCCGAATCGATGATCTCCTTAATCAACTCATGGGAGCCAAATACTTCAGTAAGATTGATCTGAAGTCTTGCTACCACCAGGTCTTGATAGAACAGACATATGTATGGAAAACCACCTTCAAGTCAAAGGAAGGCCTTTTTGAATGGTTGGTCATGCCCTTTGGTTTGACAAATTCTCCAGCCACTTTCATGAGGAAGATGGACGATATCCTGTAACCATTCACCAATATTTTTGTAGTGGTGTATCTAGATGACATTCTCATTTACAACAAGACTTGGGCTGAACACTTGCAGCACATTCAGTAGGTTCTGCACACCTTGCGGCAGGACAAGCTATATGCCAACTTGGAAAAATGCTCCTTCGGCATGGACACAGTCTATTACCTGGGCTACATAATTGATCAACATGGTGTACATGTGGATCCAGCCAAGATCCAAGTCATCTATGACTGGCCAACCCCAACCACACCCACTAAGCTTCAGAGCTTCTTAGGCCTTGCCAATTTCTACTGCAAGTTCATGTTTGGACTCTCCCATATTGCATGGTCCCTTAGCCAAATAACCAGGGGTGGTGGTAAGGTGAAATTTGCATGGGGTCGGTCCCAACAGCAAGTGTTCGACAATTTGAAGCAACGCTTGTGCTCAGCCCCAATATTGTCACTACCAGACCTGTAGCATCCCTTTGAGATCGAGACAGATGCTTCAGACTATGAGGTGGGCATTGTTCTCACTCAGCACAGCCACCATGTGGCCTATCATAGTGAGACACTATCAGATGTTGTCTGTAAGTACCCTACTTACGACAAAGAAATGTACTCCATTATGCAAGCCTGTCGCCAGTGGAGACATTACATTCTTTGGAAGGAGACAGTCATCCAAACTGATCATAAGCCACTTTAGTTCATGCAAACACAAGGAAAAATGCAGAATGATCGCTATCAAAAGTGGTCCACATACTTGCAACAATTCCACCTCAACATCAAGTATAAAATAGGAAGCACCAATCGCATCACTGATTTCCTCAGCAGATCGCCAATCATGGCACTCACCACAGTGCTAGACTCCTACAGCCATGAGACCTATGGATGGCCCCAACTCTATGAGACAGAATCGAACTTCGCCACCACCTACCAAATGTTGGGTGCAAACACATTTGTTGATAATTTCCATCTTCAGGATGGGTTTTTGTGTCATCTGGGCCATATCTGTGTTCCATCAAGCGAGCGAGCAAAGCTGATATAGGAATCCCACTACACTCGGGTGGCATGAGACTTTAGCATCAAAAAGACTTTGGAGATGCTACAGAAACATTTCTACTAGATGAAACTTCAACACGAGGTCAAAAAGTATATCAGGTCTTTCACTGCCTACATTATTTCCAAACCGACCACTAAGAAATAGGGCATGTACACCCCTCTTCCTAGTCCTGACAAGCCATGGGAATCCATCTCAATGGACTACACATCGGGTCTCCTGTCCACCAAGTGGGGAAATGACTGTGTTTTGTGGTTGTTGATCACTTTTCTAAGATGGTGATTCTAGTTGCCTGCAAGAACAACATCATAGCAGAGGCCACTGCCAAGATCTTCTTTGAATGAGTCTAGGTACATTTTGGAATCCCACAAACCATTGTCTCATATCGGGACACCAAGCTCACCAAATCCACGACATTCCACCCCCAGAAATATGGTCAAACCGAGGTCGTCAATCAAATGATTGTGCATATCCTTCACATGTATAATTCAAAGAACCCTCACATATGGGATGAGAGCCTTCCCTATGTCCAACATAGCTACAACAAATCCCTGCATAGCTCAACCGGCCACAGCCCCTTTTAGGTGGGGTTGGGATTCCAACCATTGGGTTCCATAGATGTTGCACTTCCCCTTGCAGTCACCTCAACCGAACCATCTCCTACTGCAATTGAAGCTGACAAATCCACCCGATTCATTGAGTGGATCTAGCACATCTGCCAATAGGTTCAGGATATCCTACATAAGTCCAATGACAAGTACAAGCAGTGCCATGATCAACACCGGGTGCCACATAAGTTTCAGGTGGGCAACAAAGTTTGGTTGCACTTTCATAAAGAACGCCTTACAAGACCCCATCGAAAGCTTCACCCACTCCATTATGGTATGTACACCATCACCAAGGCCATGGGAGATAATGCTTTTGAGCTTAACATTCTTCCTTTCCTTGGCCTGCACCCAGTTTTCAACGTGGATCTCCTTCGCCCTTATTTCCCACCATTATTGGACAGCTCAGACGTAGCAGAGAAATTGACACTAACATAGCTCAAACCTGACTTCATACAATAGGCATCCAATGATCATATTGCAGACACACAAATCAAGGGCCCTTGACAACAAAGGATCTATATTTATCAAGTCGTCAAAGCAAGGCAACTTCTGCACCAAGGCAAGTGGCTCACCCGGGGTCAAATTCAGCAGAAATTTCTTCATTTGATGGGGGAACTCATTACAATGGAGACCATTTCTTCCTAAGGAGGTAGGATTGATCTAGGTGGATATCGGTGGCCACCCACCTTTTCAAACTAGCTCAAAATAGTTTTCTGACAATTTTGGCAATTTACTATTTTTAGCACTTTTAACTTCCGGGGCCATTTTAAGGGCCTAAATGAAGGTTTTTCGGGATTGATCTTATCAACGATATTAAAAGGCATGATTGATCCCCCAAAATGAATCTCCTCGATGATAATTTTCCAACGGGCTATCATATTCCTAAAATGAAGATCGTATGCAAAAGTTACGACCCCATGAAGTTGATGTACTAACTTACCCAAACGGGGCCCACATGACTTTTGGCACTTCATCTCCTAGGGTTAGGTTTTTGGATGTCTAGGGTTTTTGGAATTCTTTTTTATTGTAAAAAATACTTCATAGCCTGAATGTAATGATCTTCTTGTGAATGAGTGCAACCGTCACATCTCTTCTTAGAGATAAGCCTCCACCATTCCGGCAAGCTTGTTTTCGTTGCATTTTACAATTTCAGCTTATTTCCTTATTTAATAGAAAACTAGTTTTATTGTATCTCTATTATTTTGTGTTAAGCACCTGTTAATAATCTGTAGTCATTTCTTTCTACTCATAAAATCCAGATCATAATTCAAGGGCATACTTCTGTTGAAAAATAAATATTCCTTCTGGAGACTGAATAACATGCAAACCAAGAAAATAGTGTAGAAGACCAAGATCTGCCATATTGAATGGTTCTATCAATGCTTGTTGGAAATTTTGAATCAAGGATGAATAACTCCCTATGATAATTAAGGCTTGCACATACAAAACCAAAATCAATATATCATTTCCCTGTCTTCTAGTGTAAATAATAGCATGAGAATGACAACACCAGAACTCTATAGTGATCAAAAAATTGTGCATCTTATCAAACCAAGATTAACGAGCTTGTTTGAGACCATACAATGAATGCTGAAGCTTCCATACAAGAGAATAGTGTTGCACAAAACTAGGAGGTTCCTCCATGTAGATTTCCTCTTGTAAATCCCCATGCAAAAAAGAACTCTTCACATCTATCTTGTAAGATGACCAGCCTTGAGAGGCAACAAGATAAATCATAAGACATATGGAGTTCATCTTGGCAATACAGGAAAAAGTCTTAGAATAATCAATCTCTTCAATCTGTGAAAATCACTTGGCCACTAGTTGTGTCATATGTTTGTGAACAAAATCATCTATAGCATATTTGGTTCTATAGACCCATTTGAAACGAACTAGTTTTCATCCCTTGGGAAGATGAATGAGATCCCATGTGTGATTCTTCATCAAGGAAGAATACTCCTCTGTCATGGCATATTCCCATTCATTTTTACCAACAACATCAGAGAATTGTTGAGGATCATCTGAAATGGCATAACTCAAAAGACAAATACTTGTCATCTATGGAATAATGTTGCAAGGAGTAGGAGAAAAATAATTGAAATCTGATGGCTAATAACCATATTGATCAAGTATATTTTTCTCTTGGAATCTTCTCCTAAATTTTTGTTCATAATCAAGTTTCTTATATGTTGTTGGATTAATTCAACTAGATAAGTTTCATCATCTGCATCTGTCTGATGTTCATCATCTTCTTGTTCTTCAAAAACAAAATTGTCAGCATCATTTGCACCATCATGGCAATGTATGGAGAGAGTAGGGTCAAATGAGTGTCTGAAATGTTCATAAAAATGAATAGATCTACGAAACAAGACATCATTAGTAATAGGATCAAATAACCTATATGCCTCCATGTCTTCACAATAGCCAACAAATATTAGTGGTTATCTCTTCTTCTCCATATATTTGCACTTTTCATTTGGAATTAATGCTCGTGCCCATTAGGGGAAATTTGGTTGAAAAATGGTCCTACCAACCCTAATACAAATTCCATGTCATCATGTATTAGCCAATCAAAATTTTCTAAAATTTAAAAGAGGTGCACATCTTAAACATTTTTTTATTATATAATATGGAGATAATCACAATTTTTTAATAATATATTGTGTATACTCTACACGTAATCTCTGCCCCCGCTGCCCAAAATTCAAAATTTTATTGGTTATGGAGCATCGAATTAATGTGCTATCCCATTATGAAATAATTATAATAAATGAAGGAAATGGTGTTTTGAATAAATATTAATGCATTTACAGGCTTCACATCAACAACATTCTTTGGCGTGTTTTAATGCATTGAGGTCAACTGGGGTGGAATTAAAATCCCTATATGCACTTTTTCATAGGTTTAGAGGTTGCAGAAAGGTGCATTGAAGGAGCATAATTTACCAGCTAGAAATCCACACTATGTTGTTGAGCTAAGGAAGATTCACTATCACTACCATACAGGCTGAGGGTTACTACAGTCCTTGTAGATGTCGCTTGAGGGTTTGGCAGGTTGTTCCTTCTTTGAAAGGAGGTTCTAAAGTGTCATTCCAGCCCTAGCAACCCTTGTGAGGAGGGTCGAACCTTGCAATTTCTTCCTGGAGAAGGGTTGAACCCTAGATCTGGTAGCATAGTGCAAACCAAGGACCAAGGGGAGCTGACAGAAGGACAGCGAGGGAATTCTGGAGGACTGGAGTGTATTTCTGTTACAAACTGTTGCTATAACAACAAACAAATTGTGGGTAATTGAATTATGTGACCAAATTCGGACCAAAAAAATCCCACTCTCTTCGTTACCAGAAAACCTTCACTTTTCTTTGCACTAAACCTCACGACATGCCTTTTTTTTGTTTTTTTATTATCTTTTCATGCTTAGAATAGATGTATTAGGGATAGTGGGATCAAGTAGCTTTCTTTTCAATTGTTTAACTAAGAAAGATTGAAAATTTGTTGAAATCATGGACAGTTTCCAAAAATTTCTAGAGACCAGCAAGAAATAGCATTAGCGATTTCTGAATTCATCCTTCAGGAAACATCTTGGAAGTCATTTCTGGCATAGAAAAATTAAGGATCCACGAAACAAGTCTAAATCAACCGGAAACAGTTCCTTGGATTCATATTCATAGTCATATAGATATAAAGACTACCTTCATACATTTCATGTAAAGCAATACAGAGGAAAGATCCAATTGAAATCCAAGTTCTTGAATATGGACCACTAAGTGTTAATTCATGTCAACTTAGAGGAAAAGTTTCATCTGGAAATTGTCGGTATGACCTGAGACACTCAAGAAGGTCAATCGTTATAATGTGTTGGGGAAAATTGTAGCATTACAAGCCATGGCCAACACTGAAGACTATTGCATCATCAGACCATTAAAATCCACAAGTAATAGGTGCCTAAGATTTAGTAACCAGACAAGTAGAAGACCTTGCCTTTTGAACATTCAAAGAATTCCAGATACAATAGAGGAAAAAAGTAGCTACAACTCACTTGTGTCATTTTAGTATAAGGAAAGAAAAGCTCATCAACCACAAAATTATTCACTAAATACCAAATCTCATTCACAAAGTACTAAACATTAATGTATTGTTTCTATGTAACCAACCAAATTGTCCTTGCTAAAAGCCAACCAAGTAGTGAAGGCTTAAGACCATCCTACACAAAATAAGGTCATCGGCTCATAATGTTCTTCAAAGAGTTGAACTCTTCCAAACCTAGTAAAAGTGCTTAAGGGTATAGTCTTCATCAATCATATAATCACATTGCAAATTAGCAGAACAACTCCTTAAAGAAAACCAAACCACCTAGTTGTATTACTTTCCAAACATGTCTGACATTTCAAATATAATTCATCATGTTTAAATAAAAAACAGATGAATTTCTATTTTCATAGTGGTATATTAAAAATGCATCAAACCTCCTTACATTTTTTGTTTATTTTCCTATCATGGATGAAGGAAAACACTTGCAACAATATTATGACCAATTCAACTGCAACAAAAGAAGATCGGGCCTACAGAGAATCCTTCCCATGACTTAATACCTACTAATTGATATTGACAAATTAGGATTCCACTGGTGTTGTGAGAACTGAGAAAGGTGAGACAACAAAACTTCAATTATATTCTAGCACAACCGATTTGCTATCTTTATTATAGTTAAACTGATTGTTGGTGAGTTTCCAAAAAAGTGAACTCTTCATAAACTTGCTCCATTGGTCCATTGACATCTGGGTATAATCCTCACCACATTCTTTGTTTTTATGTAGCTATTGCCCCTAATTGGTCATTATTGTTTTGTATCCTAATCAAAACACAGGTTAAAATCCTCTTTTCATATGCAGCTTGAGTAGCTGGTTAAAATATATACAATGGTGGGAAGTTGGATGATATCACTTTCATTAGTGAAAGGAAATTCCAAAGAGTAGGATCATTATACAGGTTGATATTGTTCAAACATTCATAAGGCTTGTGAGTTCCTTGTTTCAAAGAAACGTCCTTTTGGTGGTTGGGGAGAAAGTTATGTTTCATGACAAAGATAAGGTCTATACACATTTGGAAGGTGGAATATCACACATAGTAAACACAGGTGGAAAAGCACATGGAAATTTGAGTGTTCAAGACCTCAAAATCAGCAGTCAACAGTGGATCAAATCTAGATTTGAAAGCACTCAACAAATTTCAAGGAAGTAGTTTCAATAATTCCCATATTTCTAGTCAACATTCAACCTTATCTAATTAGATCAAATATTTCCAAATTTTATGTTACCAATGGAATATTCAAATCCACCTTCCCAGACAGAAGATCTAAACAAACACTCAGTAGTCCAAATTAGATCTTATCATTTCAATATTTTATGACTTATTTGAAGTTTTATTTGTTTAATAATTAACTATATTCCTAAAATCAGTAATAATTATGTAATGTTCACTCCATTTGGCTTCCAAGTCGGTCCTACAGAATAATCCATTAGGCTTGGCACAACAAAACTCCTTTAAAGCTTTTTTCCCCCTCAACACTGACTGCTATAATTTCTCTTGTTGCTAAGATAAATAACTAGATTTGGCCAAGGGATGTGCCTACTATCACAAACTCATCATTGATGCCAAATAGAAGTATGAAAAAAATGAGTTTTAGGAGAATCCCAAGGCTTTGTTGATCCTGCTGATGTAAAAAAACACCGGAGTCATCTCTAAATATTATAGACTGTGGTTTTATAACTTATTTCCAGCCAGTTTCAAGCCCTATCCTACCTTTTTAAATCCCTATTTAATCTGTATCCTACCTATTGTTTTCCGATTCAAGACCTATCGCTACTCCCTCTCTAATCAATTTATGAAATTATTGTTCCTTGTTGTTTTTTCTAGTTATAAGGATGTTAGGATTTTCTGGGCAGTGTTTTTTTATTACATAGGTCTTGTAGATCCTACTTTTGGCTTAGGTATTTCTACCTAACCTTTCTAAAATCCCAAAGAAACAAACCTAAAAGATAGAGGGATTCACGATCCTTGTTGTTGTGTTCACTGCAAAGAAAATGATGAATCTCTCTCACAAATTACTTCCACTTGTTCAGAAGGTATATGATGCTACTTCATTTATAAGGAGATTTCATTTTTCTTCTATGATGGTTCTCAATGTGGAACAACCTTTTATGCTCGGGCATATTTATACATTAATGGATGTAAGGGGAAAGGAGTCTTGAGAAGTGTTTTGAGTTTGTCGCTTAAAAGTTTTTTATTGAAGGTGGCTTCATAAGAATAAAAAAAAATTTCAAGAGTTGATTTCAATGTTTAAAGAAATGTAGAAAGAATGAATATCACGATACTACAAAGTAACAAACAATCCTTCTTGTTCAATTATGTTGTTTACATTGTTGTTCAGTGTAGCATTTCTATACTCTTGTTTAATTCAATTGCTGATGATTTTATTTGATTCCCATACAACAATCCCATAAAAGGCAATATAGGAATTCCATTTTAGTTAATTTCAAATGTTGTTGAATTGAATTTCTTGTTAACTTTTTCCAAAGGATCCTTGGTTTTTCTCTTGCAGTGAAATGGGCACTTGTAGATCTTCAGGAAAGTTGGAAACTATTATAGTTGATAATGCAAAGGATGAAATGGGTAAGTGGATCACATTATGGGTTTCCATTGGATCTTGGGTTACTTTGCAACCATCAAGGAATCGAATTTGGGCAAGAAAAAGAAGACTAGATGATTTAAAATGTCATTGGAAAGGTGTAGTAAGGGAATTTAAGCGGAGCCAACAGGGTGAAAAGGTGGATAAGGTGTTTATAGCTCATGTGTATGATCGCAAGGAAATAATCAAAGAGTCTGTTGCCAAACAAGAAAATTTTCCTCAAATTGGACTAAATTGTAAGGGCTCGTCATTTTGTAAGCATTGAAGTTTTTTTTCTTTTTTTTTTTTAATTTGGGATTTGAGTATTAAAATATGAATGCCCTAGCTTAGATGGATACTTAATGTGGTTTATATTTTTTATGTGTATATTTTTGCATTTCCAATTTTGAAGAATGACACCCTGTGGAGAGTATTACCAGTATTTTACATGTTTTCCATTCACAAATAGGAGAGATACTCTATGAGGAAAATAACTCCATGTCATTGAGGGAAGAAGGGGTTTGGTTTTATAAGTATGATTACTTTATTCCACATAGTAAAAGGGTTGGACGAATTGAAGAAGCCAAGTTACCTACAATTTGTTAAATTGGCTTACCAAATTCTAATCCAACATTAATTCATTGCATACGTTCAAAATTATTTCTTGAAATTCAATCTGGTATGCGGGAGACGGGTGGTGCATGTGATAATTTTGGTATGCACTTACCATTTTTGGTTTTTCTTGAAGTGTTCAAGGAAGAGGAATCTATTCAAATGACTAAGAAAGCATATTCTTGCACAAACCCCTCTAACATGTTATTATCCAACTTATTTTACTCTGGATGGAATATAGGATTACATGGTGTGAATGGAGAGCAATTAAAATGTGTGTTGAGTGTAGAGACACTTCATTTTAGGTAATGTTTTACAATTTTGGTTTTTCCTTTTCTTTTACTTTCACAATGTTTGACATCACTTTCTAACTATTTTTTCATTCTCTTTAACATGTATATATTGAATACTGAGACAAACTCTCTATGTTTTTTTTAATTTTCAGTGTTTTAGGCAGATAAGGGAGAGTATGGATTCGATTTGGATGGCAATAGAGCAAGACAATGACGATGGCACTCATTCTCCTCTAATATCCATTGATGTTTTGAAGGATGGTGCACATTTCAAAACATTGTACATGGAAGAAAACTGGAATTTGTTTGCAGTTAGAAGACACCTTGAATTCGAAGAGGAATTGAGCCTTGAGGAAGACTTCTATTTTATTCACAATGGAAAAAGGGTGAGAATTTGATAAATTATGTATGTTTCTTAATTTTATAATCATAGTTTATTACTTACATATTAATGATTTCTTTCGAACAAATTCATAAAAGACAAGAGAAGAGAATCATGTGCAAAAGTTTTGTTCATCCCCATACATTAGAAATTAGAGGAACATGACACAAGGTGAATCCTCTCCAACCATATGTTAGGAAAATCTTCTGATCTTAGTTGTGATCTCTGTATTTTAGAGCTAATTTTGAAATTTCCTACTTCAATTTATTTTGGCAAGAGAAGGTATGATTTTGTTCATTGAGCTTTTTTCCAATAATTTGTATTACTTGTTATTTATTACTACATTTCTAGGCCAATATTTGATGAAATTCAAGTTTTTTAACTCAACCTGTTTTCATCACATGTATAGGGAAATAAATGGAAAATTAGATGAACTTTCAAAGGCTGGTCTATAGTTGGAGAATGGACAATGGCATATTCAAGAGCTTAAGGATAGCCAACACTCTGCATATTTTCATCCCACTTTGTTTTGAGCTTATTATAGATGGAGGAGTATATATTGATGTTGATGTAACAGGGATTTAGGAGGGTTACTAGTTTATTTTGATTATCTATATGAAAAATTGTTAAAACCTTTTTGATAAATCTAAGTTTAGAAATCTGAGTGTTGTTCAGAGACTAGTTTTTTGCTCCCTTGTGGAAGCCAACATTTGTAATATTCTATACTATCAAGAAAATTCTAGATGGGAAGTAGTTATTTCCCTCTTTTTGTTGAACATGATAGAAATGCTTAAATGCATAAATGTAATTCTATCTTAATATGAATAAAATTACAGTTTTTCCAATGAAAAAAATGTATTCTTCTCCAAGTTATCTATTGTTTCCCTAAATTTATTACTACATTTCTAGCCAATATTTGATGAGTTTTTGTATAATGGCTGCATTAGCTAACTATAAGATGATCCCAAGTCTAGCATATTTTTCTGGGATTTTAATTTGTTCCATTCTATTCCTAATTGATGAATATAACAGTGATAGACTTGGGGAGTGGGGATTTTCATTTTCATTTTCATTGTTGAGGATAATGGTGCTGATGTTGGGATTAATTTACATTTTTCCAATGGTTAGGAGAATAATGCTTTTTGAGCTAGTTTATCTGGTATAGGAAGATTCATTTATGTATTTGTAAATTTGTTTTTCTACTAATATAAATGTGCAACTTCAAATAAAACTGGCGAAACATGGTTGTGCTCTAATAATGGATCCAAGAATATAGAGTACTTCCTAGATATATCAGATGTGAGTAATAGTTTCCTAACTCAAGGCAACAACCAACCCTAACCCTCGGGTTTACATACAAAAATTGGATGAATTGTTGTCTGGTCCAGTAAGATTGCTGAAAACATTGAGAGAAATGGCCTTATGAAACTGAAGCCTTCTAAAAGTATTCAACATGTTTTCCAAGAAATTCAAATATGGCCACAAAAGATTGAAGACTAAAAGTTAAAAATATAGACAAATAAAAAATTAAAGGAAAAGGACATTCAACTTCAAAAAAGATGATCAAGTTCAAGAAACAATTGTCTGTACCTGTTTTAGAAAAGAATCACATTAAAGTTTGTAAATTTGATTGAATTTGTAAGGTCATTGTCCATTGGGATATCATTCAAATGGTGTGACAATCCTAAAGTTTGCAAGGAAAAACAATGATTATCTAAAGATTCTAAATAAGAAATACTTTACATTGCTTAAATTAATAATCTCATGGTGTCCACGATACTGCCCGTGTAGATAATAGATACTATAGATTCTAAATATTTTCACATTGTATATCATGCCAAGATAAACTAAGGGGTCCATCTTTCCCAATTGCAAAACACATTGTTGCTTCTTTCCCCCTTGACATGGTTGTTTTTATGTTTGTGGATTGATCACAAGGCCACATTCTCATTGAATCAATCATTGATGGAAGTTTTGTACATGGGCTTCTGATATCTCCCTAGCTTGGTCCATCTGACTTAAAGAGTCGACGAATTTGTTATCCATCTATGGAGAACACCCTTTAACACCATCTGGGAGGCATTGTTTTCTTGTAGATAAATCAAATTTTCAATCAGTGAAGGTCGTTTTGAGCTTGATATCTTGTTCTTGTATTAGAACTCTCTTCAGTTTGTTTTAACTCCCAGCATTAATGAAATTGAGAATTTGGTTGCTATGTACCAACCATAGTGATTCACACTATGTTCTTTTCACCTGTTATTGAATTGACACCATAATTGTTGATCTGTGGAATCGTGGATTACATTCCATAGTTACAACATCATTGGCATTATCACTAAAAGGATGAATTGTTTGTTCTATTGATTCATATACTACATCCAATGTCTTCAGTGTATGTGTTGGATGTCATCTCCTAAATCCCCAAGCATTGAATCAATTGGGCACTTAAAATTGTCATTTATTGAATACATGGTGAGTTTAACCCCCTCCATTGAATAAGCAGATATGTATGCTCATATGTGTGGAAGCAGGAAACAGTGTTAGAGTTTGTTTGACTGTTGAATTCTAGCACTAAATCAATTTAAGAGTATGGTTGGCTTCTAATCATAGCAATTGTCACCATTGCTTACATTATTGGTTGGTTCCCATTATACCATTCACTATCTATTAATTCACTAGTAGTTATTGATATGTAAACCTTGATATTTAACCTCATCCATTCACCTCTATACAAAACATGGGGAACTTCCAGGTTCAAAAGGTGGTGAGAAACCTACGAAAACCCCTCTGGGTGTGTGTGTGCTAAAATGGCACTTATAGCCATCGTGTGTTCTATCAAATAGTTGTTTCAGATCTCCTATAATTATGAATCCAGGTAGAAGTGAGAAGTTATTGTAGATTGGTAGAACATATGTAAACATATTAGTTGAAGTAAATGGAGTTTGGACTTTGTTCGCATAATTAAAATCCTATGTGGGCACCTTCAGTTAGAAGTTCAAACAGACCAGTGAAGTCTTCAACCAAAGAAGCAAATAGAGCCTTCATTCTAGGAAATAACAAGTGAACCAAATTCAAACCCCAAATCTAAACAGAAGTTGCAGAGAAGCATTGTTTATTTCCGTAGAGTATCCATATTGATGAGATAGATGGTCCATAGGCCTACCATTTATGGATCACATATTTCAATAGTAAATACTTGGAAAAGGACCATGTCTTGGACAATCCTAACTCAAGTGATATTAATGCAACCAAAATTAATAATGATGACAACACTTTATGATGTAGTGTTTGATGTATTTTGAATTTGGAAGGATGATGTTCATTGATCATCTTTTTTCTATTGCGGGGAATTTCAATTCAATATGAGCATGTGCTTCTTGTGCTAAAGAGTATTGGACTGCTTGCCCCAATGCACTGACCATGTTAACTCATCGTTATCTCCACATTTGGCCACTAAGGCTTGCAACCCATCATTTTGTCCTAGACAAAAGAGCGTGGGATCTTTTTCAACTATAAACCATCTCCAACTGAAGATAAGACCACAAATTTATTTATAACATTTGAGTCATAGTCATAAAACTCATATAACCATTAGCCTAGTGGGTCAGCTCAACCAGCTAAAATAGACTGTTTCAAGCGGGATTTCACTATGAGGTCTCTCTTTCTAGTCTCAAAGAGGGTTACCAACTGCTATTGTGGTTGGGGGTTCAACGACCCTCCATATGAATATGTTTTCCTTGGAGAAAAAAAACTCACATAACCATTCATCCTACTTGGTATAATTACCAAAAGGCTATGGAGTCCCGACAAGTTATAGAAAAGTACACTGTTGTATAAAATTCTGGAATCTATTGGTAGTATGTCACCCATAACACCCATAAATACTCTATCTATGTAGGTGGGAAAAACCTCTATGCGCAACCAAAAATGCTAAGAATAAGAAATAAACAATAAAAGTAGAATGTAGTAGTAAGATCTACAAAAGTGTAATCCTAGAGGAGGAATATATAGTGGGATTAAAATCCCTTTTGCTGCTCAAAAAATTAAAAATAAAGGTCCAACAGGGAGACGAAAAAATTTGAACCTGGTGCAACCATCATACATAGTAGATCCTTGACGACACAACAGATCTGTCTAAGTTAGTTTCTTGTGCACAACAGAGAGAAAGCATAGTGATGGTGGAACACTATTCTGCTTTGGGAAGTGTGTTGTAGTGATAGACAGTGAGAATGTGAGGATGCATGTATGCACTAGTCTCATCCTTTTCCTAGATTTATAACTTTTGTTTAGGTTTAGCATTCCAGTTAGCTAGAGTTTGCTTTATCAATTGTAGCATGAATTTACTTAGTACTATCTTTAAAGAAGGGTGTGGATCCATATGATATCTAGGGAATTACATGAGACTTTCTAATTTGCACAAATCTATAGGAGGCACCAACATGTTTGAATGTTGTTTGAATGTTGTTGTTTATTTCTTCTATTTCTGGTATATTTGTTCAAGTGTGCATTTAGGGGTTGCAACAATGGCTAGGTTTGGTCTCCAAGAGCACCACATGTTGGAGGGAGCTTCCAACTTCATAAAGTGGAAATTCACCATCAAGGTCCATCTCAACTATGTGGAGATTGCCACTACTATGGGAAATCGTGTAGTGAGGTGGTAGGTAATGCACAACTTGATGGAACTTTGACCATGAGTTAAAAAATAACAACTCCAAAATATTAGGAAAAGAACTCCTAAATAATCCAAACGCATTTCAATACAATAATCATAAGTCATCGTGTACACTAACCACTCTTGTTCATCTCTTAGATATACTAATTATCATTCATTCATTGGTCATGTATACATACTATTAGGTTGACATGTTATTTAAAAATAACATATGTCTTCTTATATAACTGCCCATTATGGTAATGACACCAAAATATTTAGGGACATTGAGATTGTATTATTCTGAGGTGTCAGATGTTGGTCAATTGATAGTAATGATGTTGTTTTACCTTGTTAATTTGTCTTTGGAATTTGAGCTGGTCCATTGTCTTGTCGTTGCCACCATCAATTGTCAAATGTCAAGTGGTGTTTATCAGTTTATCCAATATTTAGTTTCGTAATGAATCACATTAAGTAATTCAAATCAAAGAAGGAATCATTATTATGTACAAACTCCAACTTCTACTTATTTGATACCATTACAAGTGAGCATATGAATATGTTTTCTAAAATTGAGTGGATGAGAAGAACCACACAATAGTGGTGGGTAGAAGGCTTTCACAATATTGTTATATTTCGAGGAGAAGAAGTCAAGTGAATATTGGTTATAGTGTTTATCTATTTTCCACGCCTTCATCTAGCACATAAGTTATGGTTGTGCATGTTTGAGGTGGGTGTGTTTGGATATGACTTGGCATGACAACACATCAATTGGGCATTGAGAAACTATAATATGATTACTTTTCATTAACATAAGAGATATCCCTCGCTGCATATCTGGTAGAAGTGTTGTGCATCTGGAAGAAGTGTTGCGCATCTAGAAGAAGTTTTGCATTTCTGGCAGGTGTTATGTTTCTGGCAGCCCTCACTGTGCTTCTAGCAGAAGTGTTGGGATTTTGAAAAATAAGAAAAGTAATTCACTGCAGAGATTTTCTTCACTAGCTCACAGGTCCAGATCATCATTAACAAGTAAGTGGGCCACATTCATGCCACCTTTACCCTTATTTTCTTCATTTTCTTCATACAGCTCAGTAAAAAACCGTCTCCTAGGGTTTCACTGTGTCTTAATCTTTTAGCCATATTTTTCCATTTCCTGTTGTACAAACCTGCATCCTATGCTTAAATTCCCTCACCTACACTCCCTAACACCAATCCCTACTCTCCACAATTTCCCCAAGAGTTTATACAACAGTTAACCACTACTTTCCCTCCATCTACCATATTGTCCCTTATCCCCTATTTCCACAAATTATACCTTACCCCTTCCGTTTCCCACTGAAAATTAGGATTTTCACATCGTGAAACTAGAAGTAGTGATACTCAGAAAAGGAGGTACAATAAGAGTGGGTAAGTGTCCAATTATGAGACAACACAGATCAGAGAAATCATGGCCTCACCTTTCATTAAGAAATTATTTGAAGATGTTGGTTGCCTAGGGTTTTGTGAAAGAATTCAAGAGGTGGGCTTCCATGCTAAATTGACCAGCCTCTTTGCCACCAATTTCAAGAAGGATAAGACCACGATTGTAGGGGTAGAATTCACTATTTCCACAGATGTCATTGCCACAGCTACATGTATTCCCAATCATGGAGAAATCCAGTTTAAAGGAATGGATTTGGACATTGAAAATTACAAGGTTTTCTTGAAACCACACTATAAAGATACTCCAGCTCATATTTTTCCTTTCAGACAGTTGCCAGATAGATATGCCCCATTGATGAATACTATCATGAAATACTTTACCTGTGAAGGGATATTTTCAAGACTATACCAATATCACATAAGGTTTTTGATGCATTTCACTGCCATCAAGCCACTTAACTTGGCTCATTACTTATTCAAAAGCCTAGTCAAAATGATAGAAAAGGTACAAAGAAAAGGGAAAGATCACAAAACAAATTTGTTTCATCATGGTTTGGTAAAGGTCATGGTCATCCAAAAAATTTCAGAAATCAACATGCCTTGGGAGGATTTCATCCAGTCAGTTTCTCTTCTGCCTGCTACTAGTCAACCTAGCAGTCAAAACACTTGATTATCACCACCAAGGCCACGGGAGGTTGGCTCATCCAACAGGCTGTCAACTAGAAAGACACATGTGGCATAGATTACACAAACTTACCAGAAAGGGAAAAAATTGGTTTTTTCTCCTAAGAGCACCAAGAAGATGTCTACACCCAGAATGTTGACTAGGGCACAAACTAGGCAAATGCCCGAGGACAATGCAGTGAAACAAGTTCAGGGAGAATTGGAGTAGTCACCTAGGCATGAAGATGAATCCCCATTGCAAGATTTTGAGGAGGATATGCCTCATGAGAAAGATATCATGCAGACAAATCAAATGAAGAAATTATCAAAGAGAAACAAGCACAAATACAAGAGCTAAAGGATGATCTTGCAAAGGCAAATCACATGGTGGCATTACTAAAACAAGAGAGCAAACTTTTGAATATGAATGCAATGCATCAAAATATCTCATAAGGTCATCCATCATCCAAAAAGGAAAAAATAGAAAGGTGAAACATTGATGAGTCTACAAGAAGCTGAGTTTGAGAAGAACAAGGAGTATTGTCTTGGAAGAGTAAACAAATACTTGGAGAAGCTATTGAAGTACATATAGAGAGAGAGCTTATTGAAAGTACCATTATGATACCATAACTTCTCTAGAACTTGAATTTTTTTGATCCATCTATTAAGAGAGAATCTCTATAAAGGCATTGGAACTTGATTCTAAATAATAAATTGATCTTGCTTTACAATGTGGGTATTTTTCCCAAAAGGGTTTTCCCCAAAACACCATTGTGTAATTTTTGGATTTTTATGTGTTATTTGTTTTCTATGATTGTTTGTTTAGATTTTATATACATTCTTCTCTTGTGAATTAGATTAGGAAGCATATTCTATACTTTTGCTTCCTTTTATTTGGTAGCATACCCTTATCTCCTTAGATCCTAGTTTTTAGGGACAATGTTTTTTTATCTAACCTTGCACAAAAGGAAATCATGTTGCAAGAAAATAGTGAGCACATTAAGGATATAAATGGAAAAGTTTAATGGAATTAACTTTGAGTTGTAGAATATCAGGATGAATATTTGTTCATATATTGACGTCAATGGGTTGTATTATTTGGAACAAAAACCTATGTTATGAAAGAAAAGACTATGTAGTTTTGGAGAGAAAGGTGAGAAGCCTTATTAGGCTTTGCTTGGTTGATTCTATGAATGAGTGGAGGACCCTCTTGGGAAATGTTTTTTGAAATGCTCATTTGTTCTTAATTAAGTTCAATCATTTTAGTCTCTTGTACACCCCCTTAATAAGGATATTAATCATTATGCACAATAGAATTTTTTTTATGAAAATGAAGATATTCTTAAAAGAGAAACTAGAGATTCTCCTAATCTCTTTTAAACTCTCTTGAAAAGGATATTGATCATAGATATAAGGATATTAAATATCTAAAAGTATAGTATTATTTATATTCCTCGCATTTGTTTTCATTAAATGAGATCACTAGCTATATTGAGTTAATTTTCCATGCTTCATGCCTTTCCATGAAACTAATAACTCACTAGGAACACATGCATGCTCATGTGTCTAGGAAGGTCTATATAACTCTATGAAAACCCTCCTCATAATTGGACTTGTCCCATAACAAGGTCTTGAGTATTTGTTCAAGAGATAGTAAGGAGATACCCCTTTATAATTCCCTAAGCTGTCCTATTTTGAAGAATATATCAAATTATTCTACAACCATAACATACAAGGAGAATCCTCCTTATTCTACAACCATAACATACAATGAGAATGTTTGGTTGATTCTATGTATGAGTGGAGGACCCTCTTGGGAATTTTTTTTTGAAATGCTCATTTGTTCTTAATTAAGTTCAATCATTTTAGTCTCTTGTACACCCCCTTAATAAGGATATTAATCATTATGCACAATAGAATTCTTTTTATGGAAATGAAGATATTCTTGAAAGAGAAAATAGAGATTCTCCTAATCTCTTTTAAACTCTCTTGAAAAGGATATTGATCATAGATATAAGGATATTCAATATCTAAAACTATAGTATTCTTTATAGTCCTCGCATTTGTTTTCATTAAATGAGATCACTAGCTATATTGAGTTGATTTTCCATGCTTCATGCCCTTCCATGAAACTGATAACTCACTAGGAACACATGCATACTCATGTGTCTAGGAAGGTCTATATAACTCTATGAAAATCCTCGTCATCATTGGACTTATCCCATAACAAGTTCTTGAGTATTTTTTCAAGAGATAGTAAGGAGATACCCTTTTATAATTCCCTAAGTTGTCCTATTTTGAAGAATATATCAAATTATTCTACAACCATAACATACAGGGAAGGCACCCAAATGAAAACATTGTGATCAAATTGAATTGGACAATTTTATTACATATTTCCTTTTTGAAAAATCATTGATCATGACAACAACAAAAAAGGTATCCACAAAATTTGTGAAGAATGGTTGAAACCAAAGACATTAAGAATGTTGATGTTGAAATGAAATTCCACTATGTCATATGAATTAGTGAAAATGATTTTGATGATCATGGAATATATAACCAAGAATTTATCCCATTGCATCCCCTCCCCTATGGTGATGGAATTGTCCAAAATGTAGTGACATCTAATGAAGTCCATATGTATTGATTTTTTTATTTCAAAATCATTGGGTTCAGCTATAGAGATAGAACTTTTGGCCAATATTTTACAAAACATATTCGATAATGTGATCAAGGGTTGATTAGTGATATGCACTTGCTTCTGAATATTTGTAGGTTCACTATATGTCAAATATGTGTTTAAACTTATGCATCTTTCCTCCAATGAACATAAATCTATATTAGGGGTCTCAACTTTGTAGTATTGAGATTTTGGAGTTTAAAACACAATTCAACTATAGTGATTATGAAGTTAGCTCAAAAACATGAAAAAGAGGCTAAGGAAAGCACTAAAGAATCCAAATAGGAGATATAGACTTGATCTCTTGGATGATGCATCATTGATTGTGTAAAACCGTCACACAAGGAGTCCAAGAAACAAATTGCAAGGAATTTTGACAATTTTGGCAAATTTTTGGCATTTTGATAGTTTTGATGTACAGAAGCGCAGCATGGCCATGCTACGCTTTATCTCAGAGGATATAAATCATGGAAAAATTACATGCTTGGATAGGTATTGAGATGTGCTTCACATATATGTACTTTCTTGGAAATTTCAGATCACAGTGTTGAAGAAAAATCCAAAACACATGATAAAAAGCAGGTCTCTGCCAATTTTTCAAGACCTTCACTGCGCTTCTAGGAGTAACTTTGGGAAAACATATTTTTCTCTATCAAAAGGTGTCCATTTCATTTTCTTGAGGTTTCTAATGACAACTATATACCCTCAGGTTTCCACTAAGCCTTTCAGAGCTAGATTTGGAGTAGTGGAAGGCTTTCAAAAGTCCTCTCCAAGGTTGGCACTGCGTTTTTTATTGATGTTGCATTTCTAGGAAATATGACAACATAATGCTTTTTTGTTTCAGATGTCGATTCTATGATCCATTTTGGCTCATAAATAGACACTTTCCCACCCTTATTGTACCATTTTGGAGTTTAAAACACAATTCAACTGTAGTGATTCCGAAGTTAGCTCAAAAACATGAAAAAGAGGCTAAGGAAAGCACTAAAGAAGCCAAAGAGGAGAGATATACTTGATATATTGGATGATGCATCACTGATTGTGTAAACCCATCACACAAGGAGTCCTAGAAACAAATTGCAAGGAATTTTGACAATTTTGGCAAATTTTTTAAATTTTTGGTATTTTGACAGTTTTGATGTACAGAAGCGCAGCGTGGCCACACTGCGCTTTCTCTTAGATGATATAAATGATGAAAATGTTACATGATTAGATATTTATTGAAATTTAATTCACATATATATACTCTGTTGGCAATTTCAAATCACAGTGTTGAGGAAAAATCCAAAAAACATGATAAAAAATAGGTCTCTGCCACTTTTTCAAGACCTTCACTGCTCTTCTGGGAGTAAATTTGGGAAAACATATTTTTCTCTGTCAAAATGTGTCCATTTTATTTTCTTGAGGTTTCTAATGAAAACTCAATACCCTCAGGTTTCCATTGAGCCTTTCAGAGCTGGATTTGGAGTAGTGGAAGGCTTTCAAAAGTCCTCTCCAAGGTTGGCGCTGCGTTTTTTATTGATGTTGCGTTTCTAGGAAATATGACAACATAGTGATTTTTTGTTTCAGACATCGATTCTCTGATCAATGTTGGCTCATACCTGGACACTTTCCCACCCTTATTGTACCATTTTGGAGTTTAAAACATAATTCAACTGTAGTGATTATGAAGTTAGCTCAAAAACGTGAAAAATAGGCTAAGGAAAGCCCTAAAGAAGCCAAAGAGAAGAGATAGACTTGATCTCTTGGATGATGCATCAATGATTGTGTAAACCCATCACACAAGGAGTCCCAGAAGCAAATTGCAAGGAATTTTGACAATTTTTGCAAATTTTTGCAAATTTTTGTATTTTGACAGTTTTGATGTACAGAAGCGTTGTGTGGCCACGCTATGCTTTCTCTTAGGCGATGTAAATGATGAAAAAAATACATTATTGGATAGGTATTGAGATGTACTTCACATATATATACTCTGTTGGCAATTTCAGATCACAGTGTTGAAGAAAAATAAAAATAAAATAAAAAACATGATAAACAACAGGTCTCTGCCACTTTTTTAAGACCTTCACTGCTCTTTTGGGAGTAACTTTGGGAAAACATATTTTTATCTATTAAAAGGTGTCAATTTGATTTTCTTAAGGTTTATAATGACAAATTGATACCCTCAGGTTTTCATTGAGCCTTTCATAGCTGGATTTGGAGTAGTGGAACGCTTTCAAAAGTCCTCTCCAAGGTTGGTGCTGCGTTTTTTTTATTAATGTTGTGTTTCTGGGAAATATGACAACATAGTTGTTTTTTGTTTCAGACATCGATTCTCTGAATTTTTTTGTCTCATACCTGGACACTTTCCCACTCTTATTGTACCATTTTTGAGTTTAAAACAAAATTCAATTGTAGTGATTCTAAAGTTAGCTCAAAAACATGAAAACTAGGCTAAGGAAATCCCTAAAGAAGCCAAAGAGAAGAGATAGACTTGATCTCTTGGATGATGCATCATTGATTGTGTAAAAACATCACACAAGGAGTCCCAAAAACAAATTGCAAGGAATTTTGACAATTTTGGCAAATTTTTTAAATTTTTGGTATTTTGACAGTTTTGATGTACAGAAGCGCAGTGTGGCCACACTGCACTTTCTCTCAGACGATCTAAATGATGAAAACGTTGCATTATTGGATAGGTATTAATATATACTTCACATATATATACTCTGTTGGAAATTCCAGATCATGTTGTTGAAGAAAAATCCAAAAAACATGATAAAAAATAGGTCTCTGCCACTTTTTCAATACCTTCGTTGCTCTTCTGGGAGTAACTTTGGGAAAACATATATTTCTTTGTAAAAATGTGTCTATTTGATTTTCTTGAAGTGTATAATGACAAATAGATACCCTCAGGTTTCCATTGAGCCTTTCAGAGCTGGATTTGGAGTAGTGGAAGGCTTTTAAAAGTCCTATCCAAGGTTGGTGTTGTGTTTTTGATTGATGCTGTGTTTCTAGGAAATATGACAACATAGTGCTTTTTTTGTTTCAGACATCGATTCTCTGATCTGTGTTGGCTCATACCTGGACACTTTCCCACCCTTATTGTACCATTTTGGATTTTAAAATACAATTCAACTGTAGTGATTCTGAAGTTAGCTCAAAAACATGAAAAATAGGCTAAGGAAAGCCCTAAAGAAGCCAAAGAGGAGAGATATACTTGATATATTGGATGATGCATCAATGATTGTGTAAACCCATCACACAAGGAGTCCCCAAAAAAAATTGCAAGAAAGTTTGGCAATTTTGGCAAATTTTTTAATTTTTTGGTATTTTGACAGTTTTGATGTACAGAAGCAGAGCATGGCCACGCTGCGCTTTCTCTCAGATGATCTAAATGATGAATAAATTACATGATTTGATAGGTATTGAGTTTTAATTCACATATATATACTTTTTTGGCAATTTCAGATCGTAGTGTTGAAGAAAAATCCAAAAAACATGATAAAAAACAGATCTCTGCCACTTTTTCAAGACCTTCATTGCTCTTCTGGGAGTAACTTTGGGAAAAAATATTTTTCTCTGTCAAAAGGTGTCCATTTTATTTTCTTGAGGTTTCTAATGAGAACCATATACCCTCATGTTTCCATTTAACCTTTCAGAGCTGGTTTTGGAGTAGTGGAAGGTTTCAAAAGTCCTCTCCAAGGTTGGCGCTACGTTTTATATTGATGCTACGTTTCTAGGAAATATGACAACATAGTGTTTTTTTGTTTCAGACATCGATTCTTTGATCTGTGTTGGCTCATACCTGGGCACTTGCCCACCCTTATTGTACCCTTTTCATTTTTTTGTTTAACTTCAAAAATGTAAAAAGAAAAAAATATATTTATGTATGCATGTATGTATTCATCTTGACTTTTAATTTGACATATTTTTGGGTCAAATTTGATGTATATATATATATATATATATATATATATATATATATATATATATATATATATATGAAGTTATAATGGAATTCAATTAATTATTTCTATCGAACTTAATGGTAAATTTTATCGTATTTCTTTGTAGAGATGAACTTTTTTTTAACTTCATTGTTCCATGAATTTGAATATGAACACAAAACAGGTTACTTAGCAACCAGGAAACATCTTAAGAGCATTCCCCAGGGGTTTCATACTATTTTATGTACTAGAAAGGTTATGTAATAAGGAAGCTAGGGGTCTAGGTTTTGGTAGCATAGGAATATGTTGAAGGGGATGTTCTTTCCCTGTAGCTAGCATATTTGATTGCTTTGTTTATGTTTTCTATGATACTTTATGATCGACTTATATGCTTTTGTATATGTTGTCATGATTATATAGTTATCTTCCAATTGTTATGAATTCAAAGCTGTGCAACTTCAATTAGAAGCCATAATTGACTCCAATATCGACATTGATATATAACGAAATGACATGAAGTTGTGATAGTGTGCCCATCATGGGAATTTGTGTATTGTATTGATGTAGTTTTAAATGAAATTAATGTACTACTTGATCATGGGGTTAGCTCCTACATATTATGTTCATTTGGATGATATAGAGAATAGCCAATGATAATTGTTGGGGAATATGTTGATTGCAAATGACAAAGAACTTATCATTTACCTGTAGGATGTAATTGACATAGCTTGATTTTGATGTGGTCATTGTAGGGTTCAGTTGATCGAATTTCAACCATAATTGTGTGCATAGTAGTATTAATTGATTATAGAAAATCATTGCAATGTTGGCTTTGGATCAATTTGTATATAATATTAAATATTTTCAATGATGGGGAAGTATAAAAATATGCTAATGGGATATTGAATGTTGAAAGTCGAATTTCTCTTTTTTTTTTTGTTGAATATTCAATTCTTTGGTCTGCGGTATAACCTCTTAACTGTATCTTTCACTCCCATAACATGATCTTTCTTCCTGTGTCATATTTTCACATTTCCAAAGGACACATTGTTGTTTCTTTCTCATGACTACAAGGGCCATACAACTAAATGTTGAATTTCTATGAAGGAAACTATACCAAAAAAATCATCCTTTTGAGGTCCCATATTTGACCTCCAGCATTTTGCTTTTCCTTTTGGCACGTATTGTCCCTTATTCTCTTTGTTGGATTTAATTGTAGGACTTTTCTATGTTTCTGTCATGGTCATTGTTGGCTTCCTTCAAATTTTGATGGATATGGCTATATTGAATAAGATATACAAATAAACCAAGTAGCTACCATCACTAGTACTTGCTTAACAAGTCACATTGCCCAATCACGTTTATATGTGTGGAAGCATATTAAAATGTAATGTGACTTAAATTATTAATTGTGAAAACAAAACAAAAAAGAAACAAAAAACAAGACAACAAAACCAAAAGAATTGAACCCAATACAATTCTAGATGTGACTGAATTATACAATTCTACTTTTGTTACAATGGAGTTACAAAAGATAGACAGTGTTCATTTGCCAATAAAAAAATTAGAATTGCTTCTCTATGAAGGGAAGACAATTCAATTTTATTCCAGTAATACAAGTATCTCTGCTTACAAAATGACATGCAGGTCACAACCTGATAAACACTACAATATGGCCATGCTATATCATAATTGAATATAGACATAAAGTGAAACATTAGAATTACATAAACCCAAAAAACTAAACACAGGTCCAAGTCTCTGAAGATTTGATGCATTTACAACCAATTAAGATATGGGAAAAGATGGATTTTTGGACATAATGAATCCTAAAGCATCCAGAAGATAGATTTCTGGACTTCTGGGGTTCAAATGTCCATGTTTTACCTGCTGACATGTCCAAGAGTTGGGTTAGTTTTGATACCAAAAAGAATATTTTTCTAGCTTTCTTTAAGTAATTATTTGACACACAAAATATAAGCTTCATAAAGTTGATAAACTTAACAACTTACAAAATTATTTGGAAGAGAATACACTTATAGGAAACTTGAATGTCTTATGGAAGGTCCCATTGATAGAGGGTCACATCTACAAAAACAAATATGATAATGAGACTTTAAAAACAATAAATTATTAAATTAAGAGGGTAGAAAAGTTAACATACAGATTGCATACCTAGCACTTGTCCCAACTCCACCTTCAGAAACATCAAATATCTTACGTTTTCTATTTTTCTCTATTGTTCTTATCACTATATTAAGCTCAGTTGTTTCTGGAAGGTGGTTTTTCTTCTTAAATCCATCTATTTTATGCCTATAAAATGCTTGAACCATTTGCAAAAGAACATATGAATGATTGGAACCCCCTCCTTTCTGTGTTTATCTATGGTAAATGGTATGAGCTATCTTATGTGATTTCTCCATACCCTGTGTACCCCAAATGGACAAGCTTCCATATTTTCTTGCAAACCATGGTCCATGTGCAAATAATTGATGCTACAAACATTAGCATCAATCTATCTTAGAATACCAAACAAATGTACGAAATGAAGTTAATTTACAACAAATTATGTATAATAAAGAAACGTATAAAGGAAAGCACTAGTGAGATGAAAATTAATATGCATACCATATAATGTGTCATATGGTTGTCTCCCTAGGCTTCTATCATTGCTCATATGAAGTCTTTAATAGCTTCTTGAAAAGTTATTGCATCACCTTCCATGATTTTTTCCTTATCCATTGGTAGAAAAAAAAATAAAAGTGACCTCCAAGCACATTTCTTCTTTCTAGTTGATTCACGCCCTTCACTAGTGCAATCATCTTCTGCATCAATTAATTCTTCATATAATCCCCAACATCCATATCCACATTTGTTTTCAAGAAAACGACGTGCCTTGACACCTGACATTGATGGCTTTGCTAGAAGATTTCCTCATGTACCCGGCCTCTTAATATCTTTTTCAATTTTAACATGTCCACCATGCAAACCTGCTTTTGAAAGAACGTGCTCAATTTCCTCCATTGAATTTGTAATTTCATCCTATGGGGTTTTGTTCCATGCAAACAAAATAGATAAATACACCATATTATCAACAATTCTCACAAATGCATGCAAAGTGCACATGTGCACCCTAATCAATGGTATAGGAAGCACTGTATCTAGATTTGGATCAAGTTGATCACAGTTGGGAGGAAGGTTTTAATGAAAACTCAAAATACCACCATTCCAACTTCGATCTTTTTGTTTTTTCTTCATGCAATATAAGCAACTATGCATTGCATTTTCACCATGAGAAATGTTGTACATACACTTGAGAGTTTTTAAATCAGTTGCAAGGTGCCATTCCACAAAATATGAACCATATCCTTCCACATATAATTTTTACCCTGCATCATGTGAAGACATAATTGATGGTAAATATGTTTTTTTGAAAACAAATTTCAAGGACTCATGGGACTCCTTGTTGACACGAAAAATTCCGAACCAAAAAAGGTATCTTCAGATTGAACTTGAAAATATTTATCACTTGTCTTATAAGGGTTTGGATCTAATGCACGATTCATTAATGTGATTGAAACTCTTTCATATTTTTCATTGTTGATTAACTCCATCTCATCCAATTTTAGGACAACAATCAATTTCCCA
>ML794583.1:148154-158352 GCA_009831015.1 Picea engelmannii
GAAGAAGTCCATCCACATGTATTTGATTCAACATTTCTATTATTTGGTTCAATCTTATGATTTCATGATACTGAACCATATTGAAGTGATGGATATGATTTAATTTGACACTAAGATCTTGGATTTTTTGTTCAAGGGAAATCTAGTTACCAACCAAATTTTTATAGTATCCTAGAAGACCATTGTTTCCATGGCATACAAACCGGCATAGTCATGTTATTCTTTTGAAATAGGGATGAGATTTGGCCACAGGGTCAACTGGATAAAGTTCTCCTTTCACCCAAAGATCTAAATTTTTAGCTCCAGATTCCCTTAATGCACTGTAGTCAATGTTAGGAACCAATTTCTGATTTTGTTTATGGATTGGTGCCATATCCTGACTTAAATTTATGCGGGTAACATGGTGATAGTTTATTACACCATTTGCATCTATTGAAGAGTCTTGAAAACAAGCAATATTATGAAAATCAAAACATACTAGAAAATCCCACAATGAGAAAATCAACTTGCAGAAGAAATAATTTGGAGATCTTCTAAGGAAAAGACAACTTTTCAAATATTGAGGCATACCTCAAAGCTATCAGGCATCTTGTAGAATATTGTAAATTCATCTAAGCTTGTATGTTTGCATCTTAAGACAATATAGATTAAAAACCAGTGATTCGAATATAAGAAACCAATATTATAACAATAGACAATCTAAATGAATAAATGACATGTATCCCACTTGGGTTTATTCTCCCTCTAATATGAGCATTTTCTTATTAGTTAGATATATTTATTCACAACAATCAATAGAATTCTAATTTTTTGTCATCAGAACAAAAATATAATCACCAACAAAAGTAATAGATGGATTTGTCAATGAAGCATAGAGTATGAAAGGTTCCCTTTCACATTTGTCTTCTACATTGTGAACCCAATCCCTTCATCTCCTTACACCTACTTGAGAAATATCTAAAGTATCTCATCGCAGTTTTTGTGAAATCCAACACTAAAATTGCCATTTTTTGCAAATTTAGGGGATATCCAAAAAATGAATATAGTTGTTTATTATAGAAAAACAGCTCAGTGCGCTAAATTTAAAATGTAATCTTATCATAATCTAGTAGGGCACCAAATTTTAACACATCTAGTAGGGGATGAACACATCTTTTAATTCTATTAACTCGAATAGGATGTTGACTTGTTTAGTCTCTTATGTTGATATGTTCAGACTAAATTACAGCCTTTATCTATGAGGACAATGGCATCTTTCACAGTGCCTCATAGGTCATTGGACACACCTTTTCTTGAACCAACTAACAAGAAGGGATCTCTTAAAAATAATGGACTATTTAGTGCTCAGAAGCCATCTAATGTTAAATCTGGCCGAAATAAGAAAATCAAAGAAGCTCCATTGGAATCACTAGAATGTGGTGTTGAAAATCTTTCCATTTCCAAAAGACCCCAAAAACCAACTGAAGCACTGCCTATTGAAGATGGGCCTAGAAGTTATAAATTGTTTTGGCAACAACTATTTTCCTCATAAGATACTTGTACCTCACCTGAAATGGTAAGACTACATGCAAACATATTTATCTATTTATTTAACACAAATTTTATTTCTGTTGATTGAAATGTGATGCTAACTATTTTATTCTCTTGTGTTGATAGGTTCAGAATGGACTACAACGTTCAGCTACGAGGATGATGCCATCTTTGACAGTGCGTCAGGGTTTATTGGTCACACTTGTCGTCAAGCCAACCATCAAGAAGAGGTAAAATAATGGGCTAGTCAGTGCCCATAAGCCATCTAAGGTTAAAGAAAGCCAAAGGAAGAAAACCAAAGACAACCCACAAAAGCCCATCTCACTTATAGGGGAAAGGGGTGTGGGAAGTTTTTGGGACAATTAATAATACAAGAGATACTTTTTTTACCCACCCAGATTCCATCAGTCTATTTTTTTCGAGCAGCTTCAAGGCACTCCAAGGGAATTCTTTGGGAGATTAGAGTTCTGCAGAATTGTATCTAACTGTGTTGAACATCAATAATCTTTTTTTTAGTTCTCTAGTTGTACAAAATTCATCAATAATGTTGTGCTTATTTGGACTGAAAAGATTGTACAATGGAAATTCTTTTGAAACAGAGATCTCTTCGAAGCTAAAATTGTGTTCTTCTACCCCTCAAACTAGATTGTATATTTAGACATAATTTCATCAATATGTTTCTCATCCCAAACAGGTCATCCCAAATAGTAGTTTGTTGTTTTTTGTATAATTCAAATTAGCTGCAAAGAACATAAATACTCATCGATGAATGGCAGAATCCACCCTTAGTAAGTAAGGTGCAGAAATTAGAAAGAAGAAAAATTGACAAGTATTTTTCCTATGGTTGCAATTGTACATGAAAGAGGGAATTAGCACCAAAATCCACCCTCAATAAGTAAGGTGCAAAAATTAGAAGGCAGAAAAATTGACAAGCATTTGCTTTTATAGTTATCAACTCTTCAGTTTTGTATTGAAAATATTAATTTTACTTGAACTACAAATGTGTGCTCAATATATTACTCGTCAGCACACAACACACAAATCACCCATACACAAAACAAAACATGTTGAAGATGTATTCCTTATGTGCGACCTTCAAAAATGCCAATGCTTGGAAAAAGAAACAATAATGAACTTGAGACAGCTTTCCCGGTTGAGACAGCCTGTACGAGATCTTTTTCAAATAAAAATTTCACACATGCAAAATTGAAACAAACAAATACCGCCATTTAAAAAAGAAGTGCATCAAGAAGTGGTTCTCCAAAAGCCTCCATTCTAGTAGCATTAAAAGCTTTCTTGAAATAAAATTTGATCAACAAAAATTTCAAGTACTGGAACTCCTACAATCTTCGACTTTTTCTTTTAGAGTACAAGTATATTTGTTAAACAGTTTGTGAAACTCCATGCATTATATATAGCCATGAGACCTCTCTATGTATTCACCATAAGCTCTTTAATGTTGAAAGTAAACACTTAAAATTGACTATCAGTGCATGCCTCATCTCCATTCCCCCCAACATGAAGATAGTAATCTGAATCAAGCTCCCACAAAGAAGGCTTCCCTTCTTGTGGTTGAAAATATCCAAGGAATCTGTTTTCAAATACCCACATCCAAAAGAGGTTTAGAATATTAGTTATAGCTCCGAATAAGTCCATGCTCACTTCATTGTTGCATAAAATAAATATGGTTAAAATTAGGAAGTTAAATATTGGATATCCGTGTGCCACCAGTGTTTCTACTTGCTGATATTGAGAGAGGGGGGAAGGGGGGTGAATCAATATCAAGTATAATTTATCACTTTTTCAGCTTTACTTTTCAATCAAATAATATGTCCAATATACAATAATTTATGGAATCCTGCGTACAAATTTTCCCCATTAGTATAAGCATTGTTGCAATATCATTTGATTGATTTCAAAAACTCATGAGCTTGTGCTGTAGCTTTTGAATTTCATGGCCTCTCTATGAAGACCTGAAAATTATGTGGAGGCACATTGTACACCTACAATAGTAGATTAGAGAATATTCAGACGTAAAGTAATAATCCTAAAGCAGAACCACCATACTGAATTGCAAGAGCATCACCCATACTCCGGTAAATTTCCATTAGAGTAGCAGCAATGCCACTATCAAGATCCACTTTGGGTCCATTTGACAAGCCCATAGCATACAAATGACAGCCTAAAGCTTCCAGACCATATGCATATTGTGCAACAAGTGTATGATCCAGACAGTCAATGCAATTTGTACGGAGCACTCCACTCTGGCATATGGGTTCTCTTGCATTGTCTGCATTCTTTTTGGGGTGTTGTTCATCATCACAATCTCCATCTCATGTAAACGAAAAGCTTCCAGAATCATTTCTATTTCCAATATTTCCAAGATCTATCCCTGATGAAATGCATCTAAAATAACCTACAGTAGTATCTCTGCAGTTTACACATTTTTTTGGATAGAAATTTTGAGATATAGACATTTGGATTTGCAAGAAGAAAAAGTACCTCATATTCACTACCCTCTCCTGAGAGAATCACAACTAGCAATATTGTGATTCTAAAGGAGTTGGTTATGAGAGAAATAATAACATTGCCAAATTTTCAAGCAAGCTTCTTACACAACTACAACACAAATACTGTAAAATGCATCAGTTCTATAAACACACATGCAATTTAGATGAGGTATTCATAGATATAGAGGAAGTACTCTTGCTATAAGTATTGTGGCCCTGCATTCCTCTAACATGTCAAGAAGGATAAGTATGCACTCCTCATGTCTATTGATTCATACATATATATTATGATGTTGATCATGCCTTTATGCTCCTCATCATCCATTTGCAACAATCAGTTGAAAGTGTCATCCCAAGGCCCATCTTGTCTGAAGGACGAAACAATCAACCCTTCTCTATATCTTCCATTCACAACCTCATCTTTGAAACAATTAAAAAAATGCTAGCCAATTATTATATTATCTCCATTTTCTACCCATAGACTGTTAGTTCGGGGTTATAGTTATGTATGGAATCCATGCCCAATGGCTTCACTTCCTTCTTGATCAACTTTACCACTCTCTTAGTTTTTTAAAACCCAAGTAACCCAAATAAAATCCTATCATTTTAAGATGTGCTAGAATTTCCCTTGAAGCAGTCCAAGAGCAACTTCTAGCGCTAACACAATGGACACCTCAGATCTATCTATAAACCAAACAACTTTAAGGATATTAGTGGGAATGGTTGACAATACATACAAACAAGCACCTGTTGTTTGAGCTTGGTTCAACAATTCATCCCATACTACATCTACATTAGGCTTTATTTTGTAGTAGTTTTCATGGTACTTCAACATTTTCTAACTCATAGCACTCTACAAGGGAGAAGTTGGCTTGCTTTTCAATTCAATTCCCCTAAGATTGCCATAGAAATCATTTAAATGATCATTCCATGTGAATGCATCCTTCACATCTCCTTCCTATACTATTCTTTCCAAAAACCCAAAATTGTATAAAGGACAACTAATGTTCTCTTGTTTGATGTTGACGATGTTGGAACTGCCAAAATTATTTACTCATGGAAGAGGAATGTCAAATCAACATTTTTTCTAACTCAAAAAAATTATTGGCTTTCCTTCATTCTCCTCATGGTGTCTACAAAATAGAGATGAAATACAAATTACACCAAATAAGAAAATAGATATGATGCTTGTCTCAAAGCTTCTCTCCTCAAAAAAATGTCCATTAAAATATGAATGAAATGTGTCTAGCAAAAAACATCAATTAGAGTTGTAAAGGCTATATAGGGGTTACCCAAGATTACCATGGAAGCTTTACCTTGGATTTTCTTGACAAGGGATCTTTGAACCAGTAACTGCCTTTGGTGTTCTATTTGTAATTTTGTATAGGCCTATAAAATATTTACTCACTAGGTCAGGGTTCTTCTATTCTTTTGAGCTTACAAGGATTACCATTTGTGTTTGTAAAACACTAATAAACCCATTTGCCTCCACTTGATAGGTCATTGATCATTGGGACATTCTCTTCCTATTCGAATGCTATTGCTTCCAACCATCGACTAGCAATGGATCCCATTTGCCTCCCCTCACAAAAAGTCATTTTTCCTCTTGACAATACCAATGGTAGTCCACCATGCATGAAAACTTCAAAGGAAGCCTTTAAAATTTAAATTGGCCATTAGAGGCACCAAATATCAATCAGGATGCAACACAGTTGATTAAATTTCATGGAAGCTATCAAAAAAAGAATAGAAATGACCGTTTAAAAGTGGTTTAGCATTTTTCCATGCTAATCTAACTCTGTCATAGACCTATAGGAAATATTGTGCAGAGTAGATTTTAGAGTAGTTCGCTTCTCCAAAATAGCAGTAAGGGGCTCTAATAATTCCAGAAGTTCATAAATTGTAGGTGGCTAAATGAAGGAATTAATATCATCCACAAAATTCTTTTCTTACTCCATTTGATCAAGATTGGCTTAGGGAGTCAATTGGGTGTTCTCATTCTAGGAAGATATCATACTCAATTTGCACATCTAATCAATGATATCAATAAACCTTCTTATATATACATCAGATTCTTTCAACCACTCTTGTAAAAACAATAATGTTTTCTTCTTAAGGATACATTTGGCATCAATGGACACCTCGGTTCTATCTATAATCTCAACAACTTTAAATACATTAGTTGGAATGGTTGGATACTTCCAAACAAGCACCTGCTATTTGAGCTTGGTTCAACACTTCATCCCATACTTCATTGACATTAGCCTTTATTTTATAGTAGTTTTCATGGTAATTTAACATTTGCTAACTCGTAGCACTCTGCCAGGGAGAAGTCAACTTGCTTTCCAACTCAATTCCCCTAAGATTTCCACAGAAATCATTTAAATGATCATTCCTTGTGAATGAAGCCTTCACATCTCTTGCATGTTGTAAATGCCAAAAATATTTACTCATGGAAGAGGAATGTCAAATGAACATTTTTTCTAAGAGAACTGAGGTGTACATTCTGATTCATCAAATTTATTTTTCTAATTCAGAACTGAGGTGTCCAGTAATGTGTTCTTCTTAAGGATACTTTTGGCTAATCTAACTCTCTACATGAAAACACACACAGTCTTACACACAATACACCATACCACCATGGCTTCTTGGATTGCTTACTGGTTATACAAAACATCCTCAAATCCCAAGTAGTTTCCCCCATCATCACTTAAAAATGAATTGTAATTTGCAAGTTGGATATAATTTTCCAAAGAAACAAAATAAACAGTGAAAGAACAATAACAAGCATACCTATCAGAAGAAACATGCCATGTGTTTGAGAAATCTATCAATCAGACCAAACAATTTTGTACATAACAACCCTCTGAGTTGAAACCGGCCAAAACCTGCTCACTTTCTGAGTTGAAACCAACCAAAAATTGCTCGCTTTCAGTTGAAAACTGAATAGAATGACCACCATGGAATGAAAGGGGGTTCAAATGAAAGGTTAAATAAAAGTCAAAAATAATTTAAACCCACAAAAAAATGATCATTTACCTCCAAAATATGAAATTTGAGGGTTTCCATTTCGATCGCATTCGTGCCAATTTTTGTCATCAATGGCCAAGGAACCAGATTTGGATGGAAATTTAGAGAGATCCAGTTGAAACCATGAAATTTGGATGGAGTTTTGGATATATCCATTGGAACTCGTGGATTTTTTGAGAGAACCAAGGCCATCAATCCACGTTCGACTGAATTTGAAAAATAAATGCCACGTTCGGCTGAATTCGAAAAATAAATGCATGATAAATTGAAAACATGAGAGAAGCATTTCCAATGCAAATCCATTCGCTTTTGTTTTTGCCAATTATGGCTGATCAGAGAAAGGTTTCCAATCCATGGCACATTCGCGCGAATTTTTGTGAACAGTGGCGAATGAAGAGCATGAATTTTTGTGAACAATGGTGGATGAAGCAGGGTTGAGAGGAGCCCTCGTCGTTGGTTGTAACTTCCCCTACATCTATAGATTAGTCTATGCATCTAAGTATGCACCTACAACCTATACTAACACATTCAGCAACACATCGTTGATTTGATGCCATTTAATTCAATTCTTCCTCATAAATATTGATTCAATATTTAATATAAAATATATATTCAGTCGTTTACTAACACATCGAGCAACACATCAAACCATTTAATGCCATTTAATTCTTCCTCATAAATATTGATTTAATATAAAATAGATATTCACGGCAGGGCAGCTTTGATAAAAGTGAAATAATTTTGGGCAGCTTTGATAAAAGTAAAATATAGAATTAATATATTAAAAAGATGTCTACATGGCATTATTTCTTAGGAGGAACATTTTGAGTTGAAATTTCCTCTAATGACACTGCCAAATACTCTAAAAGCATATACACCAGGCTTAACATGACTCCAATTTTCCTTTGGAGTCATATGACACAATTCTTTATGAGGCATTCGATTCTGAATGTAATTTGCATAGTTCATTGCTTCGTCCTAGAAGGAAGATGACATGTTCTTGGACTGAATCATGTATTTTTCCATTTCTTTCAATGTCATGTTCTTTCTTTCAACAACACCATTTTAATGAGGGGTGTAGGGAGCAAAATTTTGGTGTAGAATACCATCTTCTCTACAAAAATATTTGAATTCCTAACTGACATACTCCCCCCCATTATCTGTGCACATATTCTTGATATAATGAAAGGAATAGTTCTCAACAAAATCCTTGAAGGTCTTGAAAGTGGAAAAGACCTCACTCTTGAACTTAAGAAAGTACACCCAAGAGCGTTGTGAGAAGTCATCAATGAATGTGAGTGCATATTTAGCCCCTGAAAATGAGCAAGTTGGAAAAATCATGAGATCAATGTGTACTAACTCAAGAGGTGTTGTAGCACGCAAGGATTTTCCTTTTGGAAAAGGATCTTGATGTTGTTTTCTAAGAACACATCCTGGAGAAACTCCATCAATACAAGAAACCTTAGGAATTCCATGAACCAATTTTTGTGTTCTCAACTGTTGCAAGTACTTGTAGTTTAGATGTCCAAACATTTCATGCCAAAGCTTACTCCAAGAATCAGCATATGCAATGAAAGAGGAAGCCAAAAAAGGCTCAAAACCACAAACTTGCACAATCTGGAGCTATGATCAACTTTTCCTAAAGCAACAACAATGTCAGGATTTTGGACTTCTCGAATGACTACACTAGGAGAGAACACTATTGTTTTCCCATCACCAAAATGGAAAGTATGATAAATTGAGAGTAGAATAGCATAGATGTTAGGAATAATAAGAACATTATTGATGCACCCTTCATCTATCTGCACAATCCCTGATCCTAAAACATTAAGTTGTATAGAGTTTCCAATTGCAATCTAAGAAATGCTACAATCAAATGTTGAAGGCAGTAGCTCATTAGAATGACTCATATCATGAGATGCACCTGAATCAAATATCCATCTATGTAAATATGCATACAAGGCCCGAGAATATACAACAAGCCCTTTACATGTCGAAGAAGGTTTGGAAATAGAAATTTTTTGTTGTTGCATGGCTTCATTCAATGCCTCAATTTTCTTCCAACATTTTGATTATGGATGATCTGGACCACTGCAAAAGTTGCAAGTTTCATCTGACATTTTCTTCTTTGTATTGGAGGAAGACTCACTAGACTTGGAAGGTGGAGATGAATTTGTTTTCTGTTGAGGTTTGGAGGGAGTCTCACCACCTTGTGAAGAATCTTTGATCTTACCTTTAGAGGTATGGGCCAAAAGAGATTGATTGTTATAGTTTGAAAAGGCATCAAGTTGCATAAAATTGGATTGTTCCCTTGTGAGGCACTCGCAAAAATGCTCAAAAGAAGATATTTTAAATTCATCTCCTAGTGCATCTATCGTAGAGTAAAATGTAGAAGAAAATACTTGATAAGGACCTTTCAATTTGGATAAAATCAGGAAAATGCACTCATCATCAGATTTGGTTTTTCCACACCCTTTCATTAGTGCTACCAATGACCTGAATTTGGCAAGATAATCTTCAATAGACGCATGCTCATGAGGAAAAGGTGATGATAATTCCTCTTCCAATTGCAACACTCAGAATTCATTGACTTTACCAAATAAGGAAGCCAACTTGTCCCAACTTGCTTTTGGGGTTTTTTGGGGTTTTAGAATCAGCAATGTGGAACAACAAACTATGTGACACATGCAAACCAATGAGATCCATGGCTTCATCCAGTTTCTTTAGATAGGTGAACCTCTCGATTTCTTTGGTGAATACAGGTTGAGTCTCAGCTAAAATTTTCCAAATTCCTTTTGATTGCAACAATTGTTGCATATTCAGCTTCCATGTGTGATAGTTATGGGGACTTAGGAGCCCAACAGTCCTAGACTCCACCATTTACAATAGAGAATACAATAAAACACTAGATCTAGGTGTATAATGTCAAAAAGAATGGAACCTGAGGATCTTAAACAAAGAGCTCTAAAAATATTTACAACAGTTGTTTATTTTTTGCAAATAATAATACCTGTAACAAAGGTTCTTGGCTACAAACTTTGTTGCTCTTCCCTGCAAAATGTGATGGCCTCAACACTGTAAAACGTGATGCTCTTTGCAGCAAAATGTGATGTCTCTTCGTTGCCAAA
>ML794583.1:168391-197388 GCA_009831015.1 Picea engelmannii
TGATTACAATACTCTAACAAAGCACTTAGCAGTTTTCATGCATTAGTACTCAACCTTTATCTACAGCGTAGATAAACCCTAATTACATAGTAACACAATATTCAACCAGATCTACACATCTAGGCACTTAGCATAAGAAAACAGATCAGATCTAGCACCTTATTGATATTACTAGGCACTGAGATATCATATCTTATCCATATAAGCATACATTATTAAACTAAGCATAAATCACATAAACAATATAACAACCATAATGCACAAAGCAACCATAACATAGGATATACATGGTTCATCCCCAGCCTAGGGCTACGTCCACCAACTCTCCATCTTCTTTATTATCTTTTGTCAATCATCTACATGCACAGAGCCATAAGGTCCTACTCCACATAGGACAGGAGATCTGTGCACACCTCACCAGATCCTCCTTCCCTGAGCTAGGTTACAACACAAAGCCTTTACACAATCTCTTACAGTCACTTGCACTTAGCCTTACAAGTCTCATACGGTATGCACAAAGCATTTACAACTATCACTTGCACTTAGAATTGAATCTTTCTTTCACCCCTACTTACATCACCTATATTTCTATTTATATATTACAAAAGAGCCTAAACATGGGTAAACCCATGGGCCGACTTCCCCATACCCATTACATAGCCCAAAACCCTAAAATCCCTAAACAAGGGGTTGAGATCCAGCAATCTCCGCTTCAACTTGCGCTCCACCTTCGACAGCATGTCGAAGTCCCAAAATAGGTCAAACCTAACCAAGGATCTCCAAAACTTGGTCAAGATCCAATAGGCCCCTAATACTCACCTGTGACTCGTCCCGAGTCACTCTGATCTGGGTAGCTCTTCTTCAAAATCCTTGAGCCTAGCTCGAGCTGCTTCGACCTGTTGCTTCGCCTAGGCCTCCTGTTCAGTGAACTTTTGAATAACTGCCTCATTCACATGTCCCTCTAAGTGTTGTTCGACTGAAGTGACTACTTGTTCAAGCTCTTCTCCTCATCCTTCAATCTCTTCGAACAGTTGGCAAGCTACATCCTAGAATGGCTAGAGCCTCTAATTCACTTCCATGACTTTTCTCTGTATGGCATGGACGTGTTGTTTAATAGTGCATTGTTACTAGGATCATTTCATTCTCTCAACTGCTGACAGGAGCTTCAATTGTGCCTATACCATCATTGCTTGTTGCTTTTCCTCCTGGAGCTGTGATTCCAGTGTCTTCAGTTTAGGGTCCTCAGTAAGTCGCTCATAAGTCTGTGCACTTCTACTTCTAAGATGTTGACATTCTAAAGCTATTGCTTTGATCCTCTCAACTGTGCTCTGGGCAGTGGCTTCTCTTTGGTCTCGCATGTCTTGCGAGGTACTTGGTATTGTTTGTATCTCTCGATTTGTTATTCTCTATTGAAGTTGTTGGATGGCTTCAACAAGTTGTGCTACTTGATGCTCCACTGGGTATTCCTCTTTTTGTTCTAAGCCTGTAACAGAGAGAAGTGATCTACTGTCTTCTTCTTTTACTCCAACCTGCTCCACGAGCAGTTGTTCTTTCTCATGTTGGATCTGTGCCTTTTCCTCTTCAAACTTTTCTTGGAGGGAAGCCTTCTTCTGTTGCGCAACCCTGCGTTGCTATATTACTTCCTCTTGTGCTTTCTTCAGGGCCACTCTGGTCTGTTCTGTTTTTTCTTGTGCATGACGAAGGTGAGCTTCGATAACATCGGCTAGTCTGCAGAGTTGGGTAGGCTCATCTCCCGATTCTGGTTCTTCTAATGACAGGGGCGCAGTGGACACTGCGCAGCTGAAGTGAAGGGTTTGTTGTACCCCTCATAGTTTTTCTTCAACTTTTCCATACATGGTCACTTGGTTAGCTTCATTTCTCTACAAAATATCTTCTGACGCATCTGATATAGCTGCAATGATGAAGTCGAAGTCATCGAGCATGAGCATAGTCTTCAACTTGGTCTTGTTAGCGCTGGATTTCTTCCATGATGTAGGTTTCATAGGAGAAACCTTTCTTTTCTTAAATGGCTCAGCCTCATCAATGAGATCCCTAGGCGGCGTTACTTCACCTTTCTTCTGCTGGTCTTCTTTTCCATTGTTCTCTTCATTGTCTACTTCATCACCACCTCCTCCTCCATGTGATTTTCAAGCATTTTCTTCTGATGCACTAATCAACTATTGGACTTCTTATGTCTTCTTCCTTATGCTAGTTCCAAGTGTATCATGCCCTTCACGAGTGATCATCGGGCTTTCGATTAGTTCAATATCAGACAGTTCTATGGGGTCAACAGGGATAAGGAGCTCTGTGGGCCACTCCTTAGTTATTTCTTCTAGGTCCTCCTCTATGAGTTTGTAATAACTTTGTAGTACCTATATTTGTTCGTCTCCGTGCGCAGTGATGTAGATAAAATGTCTCTTTGCGTGGAACTTCAAAAATGGCCTAAACCTGTGCAGGGTATCTGGTGTTCTACGAGGGATAGCTTCAATATCCCTCTTTAACTGCGGGTAGTAGGTGTGGAACACCGTGTTTGATTACAATTGTTTTCCCATATCGTTTGAATACCATAGCGAAGTGAAATTTGCATCTAAGGGTTCAGATGGCTCTAGTTTAGGGAAGGTCGCACCTTCCGACATCTCCCAAGCTATGAATGCAATGAGGATCAATAGCCAACTAAAATGGAACTCGTAGCCCTGATCCTGAGCTTTGCGGTAGTCTTGGTATAACTTGTTCACTAAGTATTTTTCCCAATTCATCTGTAGCCCCTCCACGCATTTTCCAGAGAGGTCAACAACAAATCCTGTGACCTGTGTGGGTCTAGTCTTCTGAACTAGCTTACCAACAATCAACTAGTAAGCAAGGCGCATTGTACCATTCGAGATGGAGGCTACCTTGTAGCCTCACTTCTCCTTATCCACATCGATGTATGTATCTTTAATATTCTACACCAGGGCACGGTCTGCAGCCTTCCCTGGGTAAAATTATTGTGGGTCTGGTCCATGCATGCTCAATCCGGTGATCTGATGGATCAACATCAGATAGACGGTGATGCGTCTGTCTAGCCACAAATAACCACCATGGAATCTCGATAGTAGGAGCTTAACGCACGCGTTAACCTCCTGGTGCCTTCCAAAATGGGGTATTTTCATCACGTTCAGGATGGTGGACTGTGCAAGGTCCATAGTCCATGGTTGGGGGATTATCCTCGACTTCTTCTCCTTCATCCTAGTCAAATACCGATGAGGATTGAGCATGTTGAAGTTCTTGTGATACCCTAGGTTAAATTCGTTGATATTTAGTGTCATGATCTTATCCGGCTGAGGCTTGTCTATGCGTATCCCCTTCAGGAGGTACGCAGTGACCAAGGTGTACTCGAAGTCCCTGGCGACACTATCATGATTCACCGCACCGGCCAGAGGTAGGATGTCGTCGGGCAGGATGGAATGGATTAACTTCATGTTTGCCAAGTCATCTCGATGCTTGGTTCTTTTCTCATCTATAGCTTGGGATGGTCTAGATCTGTGATCAGTCGACGGGGAGGCTTTCACTCCTCGCATCGATGAAGCTTGAAGTCCTATGAACATCACTCTCTCTACCATTATATCGATTAAAACTTCCTCTACTGACTTCTCCACCGTGTTAAGCTCGTCTGACATGCACGCTCGATATCAGATATCTTAGGCTGGTGAACAAATACTTAATGCAACAGAATGGATGGAAAGGTCTCAATAAGCACAACACATGTCTCAATAAGAACAATGAGTTCTCTTGTTGGCTCATATACAATTTGTGAAAGTGTGCTCGACACAACAGTAGACAGGATAAGTAGACAACGATGTAACGGATCCTTTCAACTAACAAGAAACCTTCATTAATGTAGTTATGTCCATTACAACATAGTCCCAATGGTACGATGGTGAGATTTCTAATCATAATTGTTGTTCTAACCATTTTGGACGGTCAATCTAATGGTTATAATGCCTCCAACGGTCATATAGCTCCACCATGGCGAAGTGTCAGTCTAAGTTTCTCTGATATTCGGGCAAAGTTTGAATTTTGGAGACCTTCTTTCTGTGAAGTCTTCTCTATAATTTCTAATTTCTATAATTTCTGGAACTTCCTATAATTTCTCCAACTTTGCTTTCTTCTTGTTGAGCTTTCTAGCCTTCTTCCCTGTGATCTATGTCTCTGTATGCCTCTTTCCATTATGATTCTTATCTCCTCTTGGCATAGTAACTTCATGTTGTTAATGTTCTTTCATAGAGTTCAAGGCCAATACTTCTCCTCTGTCTAGGGTAGGTGCTCTACTTTCTTGTACAGATAGGTGTTTCAGGTCTGCTTGTGTTATTTCAACTTTGACATCCAGATTTCTGGTCCTCAGTAGCTTTGACTAGTTTTCTTGTTCTTCCAGTAAGTGTGTAATTATCTTAGTCATGAAGTCTCTTAGTGCTTGCTTTTTCTATTCTAGAGCTTCCTCTTCTTGTTTTCTTCGGATCTAATCTTTCTCAATCTAGGTTTTTCCTAGTAACATAGCAAATGGGGTGTTGTTCTCAATCAATTTAACAACCTCAAATTCTTCTTCTATTGAAGTTCCATGAGTGTTCATAGATGTCTGGGTAAGTCTTCCACATAGGGTTATCATCTTTCCTCTAAATAATTTTATTCCTCCCAATGAAGGAATCATAGTAGGATTTCCTAAAATTTTGCAAGTTCTTTCTATCATAATACTCACCTGTATTTCCTCATCCAGAACACAGTCTATGTTGAAGTCTCCTATTCTTGTTTCTATGCACTCTTTCTCTTTAAAAATCTTGGATAAGTTGATATCTTTTTGGTCATTTAGGGTTTCTTTCATTTGTATTAATACAGTCTCTGATTCTTTCTGGGGTTCTTCCATGGTCTTGGTTTCTTGGCCTTTCTCAAGGTTTTCTTGTCTCATATTCATTCTTTCAACCTTAGAAATCATTCTAGGGAAATCTAGAACGTCATGGTCCATAGCTTTAAAACAAAGACAACTAGGTCTTTTATCAGGGCAATCCTTAGCAAGATGGCTCAGCCTTCTTCAACTGTAAAAAAGAGTTAATCCTCTCTTCCTCTTAAATGATCCCCAACTTTTCCTGTACTGTGCACTAGGATCATAGAAGCTAACCTACAAAAATTATTTCTAGGATCCTGTATTCATTTTTTAGTCCAAACATTCTTTCTATGCATAGGAAAAACATATCTTTCATTATCTCTATCAGATCTATTCATATCAAACCTTATTTCTTCTAATTGTGCCCTAGTTCGCAGAGTGGGACAAAATTTATCAAACATACCTAGATCCATACTTTTGAAAAAAAAAATTCCACTTATCTTACCTTTATCAAAGCAAAAAGCTTTCAGATCTTACCTCTTTAATAAAAAAAATTCACTAATCTTACCTCTTTTCTTCATATATGCCTCCTTTCTTAGCACAGAGCTTCGTAAGTCAAGTAGAATACTGCGCACTAAAGCAATAGATCTATGCAAAGATCTCTCTTTTTTTTCCTCAGTTCCCAGCAATCACAGTTTCAGTTCCCGACAACGAAACCATTTGTTGGAACAGGGGAAAACCCAGGGTTCAACACTTCAAAAGTGCACCAACAAAACCCTAACTACTGGCCCTTTTGGAAACACCTGTGAAGCAGATGAAGTCTCACCCAAGGTAGAGGTAGGGGTGGTTGCAGGAATCCAGTGTCTACAACCTTATCTAGGACACATATATGTGATTACAATAATCTAACAAAGCACTTAGCATTTTTCATTCATTAGTACTCAACCTTTGTCTATAGCGCAGATAAACCCTAATTACAAAGTAATGCAATATTCAACCAGATCTACACATCTAGGCACTTAGCATAAGAAAAAAGATCAAATCTAGCATCTTATTCATATTACTAGGAACTGAGCTATCATATCTTATCCATCTAAGAATACATTTTTACACTAAGAATAACTCACATAAACAATATAACAACCATAATGCACAAAGAAACCATAACACAGGATATACATTGTTCACCCCTAGCCTGGTGCTACATCCACAAACTCTTCATATTCTTTATTGTCTTCTATCAATCATCTACATGCACAGATCCATAAGGTCCTACTCCACATAGGACAGGAGATCTACGCACACCTCGCCAGATCCTCCTTCCCCGAGATAGGTTACAGCACAAAGCCTTTACACAATCTCTTACAGTCACTTGCACTTATCCTTGCAAGTCTCATACGGTATGCACAAAGCATTTAAAGCTATCACTTGCACTTAGCATTGCACCATTAATTCACCCCTACTTACATCACCTAGATTTTTATTTATATATTACAAAAGGGCCTAAACATGGGTAAACAAATGGGTCGACTTCCCCATACCCATTACATAGCCCAAAACCCAAAAAGACCTAAACAAGGGGTTGATATCCTACGATCTCCGCTTCAACTTGCGCTCTGCCTTCAAAAGCCTATCGAAGTCCCAAAATAGGTCAAGCGTGACCAAGGGCCTCCAAAACTTGGTCAAGGGCCAACAACATTTATGCCCTTTTGACCATTTTTTAGTAACAACCAAATCATAGTCCCATTTCTCTTCTTTCTTCCATTTCCTTTGGTGATATTTGAGTAGGTGTAGATTTTAACCTTGTACAATATTGTACTACAAATAGATTTTCAATAAAAGAATAGAAAATATACAATGGAAAATACACACATTACACAGAGATTTTTCCCCTGGAAACCCAAACCGGGAAAACCAACATATTCTATATTCATTCATATCATACATTGTTTAAAATACAATATACATATAGGAGCCAGCGGCATCCAAAACCATAATCCAATGACTTATATCAGTCAACAACCCTAATTTCTTAACCAGAAATAGAAAGCCATTGCCAAATAACCATGTGCCAAAAAAAGCCCCCAAAAACAGGGCACAAAAACCGAGGAAAAAATATAACACATATAACACAAAGAATATAACACATATCCAACATTCTCCCACTTATTTTTTTCTTTGCATACAGGGGGTTATACGGTTACATAGTCAACAATCTAGGGAAGCAATGCCCATAGATCATCTACACAAAGAGAACTTATTAGTGCTCACAGATTTTGTTAATGAATCTGCAACATTCTTCAAAGTGTCCACCTTCATCAACAACATCTTCTTTTCTTCAACCATGTCTCTCACAAAGTGATATTGAACATCAATATCCTTTGTATTTGAATGATAAATGGGGTTCTTCGCCATAAAAATTGCACTCTGACTACCACAATCTATCCTTACAACTTACTGTACCAACCCAAATTATACCTGAACAAAATATTTGTAACCGTAATGCTTCCTTTCTTGCATGAGTGGCTTCCATGTATTCGGATTTTTTAGTTGAAAGTGTCACTACAGACTACATTTTTCTCATCCAACTGATTGCTCCTCCAAACATGTTAAACACATACCCACTTGTAGATATCCTACAATCCAGATCTCCAGCCCAGTCTGTATCCACAAAGCCATGTATGTCCAACAATATGTCCAATCCTAATCTGGATTTATGAGCGAAATGAAATGAAACCACAGTTTTATAATATTAAAACAAAGAAACAATGAACAATAACAGGGATACAGTAAAACTTGGATTCTATTAAATAAGAAATATGTTGAAAACTGTAAAATACAGACAAAAAACAATCTTGCTAGAATGGAGGCAAATTATCTTTGAGAAGAGATGTGATTGTTGGCATGTTTACAGTTGGGAGTGTGCTTTTCATTGATGGCTAGAACACATAGGAAAGATAAGCTTAGGAGGAGTAGCGACGATGGTAGGTTTACTGGCGAGAAAAACAGAAAACCAAATCTTGAGTATGAAAAGATGAGAAAATGTAGACAAGACCCAAAGTCATGAGGACTCGCAGAAGAATCAAAGGTTGAGGCCTTTGGCACTTATAAATTATTCCAAGTCGGGAAGAATGAAGCTCAGGAGGAGGAGCGACATGGGTCGGTGATCGTGGATCGAGGAGTGTCATGGGCCGTTAGATCCGGTGGAGCTACAAGAAGAATAAGACTAGGAGTCATCCAACACTCCAAAGTTGTGAAGGAATCATGGTCGTTCATCGAGGACAATCATGGATCAATGGATCTGGAGGACACATGGTGAGAGATCAACATTTCACTGACTACAAATTCAAAGGAAGGAGGTGCTCTAAACCTTCCAAATCGCGAAACGAAAAATCGTGACATGATATGATTCGTTGGATCGTAAAGGGTTCTAGGTCGTTGATCTGTCACAACAAATAATGAAGTCTCGAGTCTCAAAGATGAATTCTAGATCATTTGATCCAGAGGACATGTGGCAGCAGATGAGTAGTTTCACAGAATCATGAATCGGGAGAACTACGTCGAGCAGCTCACAGATATCGTGAAATGCAAAATATCGATGAGATTTGGACCATTGAACCACAGAGCATTGTGGGTCATTGATCTAGATCAGGCTTCAAAGAATCGGGACTCAGAAGAAGGGAGGTTCTCTAACCTTCAACATTGTGAAATACAAAATCATAAAATGTAGAAAGTGATCATAGACATTGATCGAGGAATCATTCTGAACTGTTGATCTGGCACGATGGAGAACGAAGTCAAAATTTGTGAAAGTGAGATCTAGACCGTTGAATCACTGAGGAGAGTGAGTCATTGACTTGGAACCCATGGATATCAGGAATTCAAGAATCGGAAGAACAGAGGTGAACTAACCTCCAAAGTCACGAAATGTGAAATCATGACTTGATCGCAGTCGTCGATCAAAGGAGAATTGTGGTCCATCGATCTAACGTAATCACGAGTTCGGGAACCTGGAGAAAAAAGGAATTTGTTTTCTAAAGTCATGAAATGCGAAGTCACAAAGTTGATCTGAGTCATTTATTGCAAGGGAATCAAGGATCGTCAATCTGGTTTCGAGGAATTCTCTTATTCGTGGATCAGGAATTTGGAGAATATAGGTGAGTGAATTCAAAAAGTTCACAATTTCCCGAAGTGTGAAATCGCAAAGCGCATTTTGGCATAACTGATGTTCACCATCGGTGGTCACATGAAGGAATGATATTGCAAGTTTCTAGGCTCCATTTCATGATCAGGAGTTGGAAGAGTCAGAGTGACTCACGAAACGCGAAATTGCAAAGCGCATTTTGATTAGGCCTATGGTCACAACCAGTGGTCACATCAGCGGATTAGAAGTAAAGGAGCTAGCAGTGCTAGGCTACATTTTGGAGTTTCATGAATCGAGAAAACCAAGGTGACTCACAGTTGATCACCCGAAATGCAAAATCGTGAAATGACTATTGGTTAGGCATACGGTCACCACCGATGGTCATGTGAAAGGAAGGGGCTTGGCCAGAAAAGCTAGTTCCCACTATGTAGTTTTCCCAGGAAGGGAAAAAGTGTGAAGGGGATGAGTGCACTGAGTTTCTCTCAATAACTTCTAGATATAGACTAATTGTAACCACAGAAAATGACTAATTGCATCTACCAGAGAGTTCGAAGAATCTTGGGGTGATTGCCAGAGGAGCTGAAGAGTATCGAGATAACTACTAGTGGAATGAAGACTCATCATAGAGACGATTGATAGATCGAAAAGCATCAAAGTTTATAACTGCAACAGAGAGGATTAAGCTCGACTGTGACATAAAAGACGAAGAGTCACACTGCCAGAGAAGTCAAAGAATCTCAGGATAAGCCAATGATGACAAACAGGCTCAGTGTAACCGCCAAATAAGACGATGGGTTGCATGGATGATCTAGAAAAGTACTTGGTATGATAAATATGTGTGAAACAAAGATGCAGAGGTTGCTTCTGTTGAGAGTGATTCATGCGGGTAAAATCAGACCGTGTGCAGCAGCTGAAAGACGGAGAAGAGGTGTAGCACATAGAATAGAAATGAATATCTGAGAAAGAAAGGGGAAGTTGAGGTTTGCGTGCAGAGATAGAGAAGAAGAACAGAAAGCTCAAAGAAGAATGCAAGCACGAAGACACTGATGCAAGCAGAGCATATGAGTGCAGTAGTACAGTGATGAGACTGGTAAGATATAGATAAACATTGTATCACTATAATAAGTTTCAATAACAAATTTTTAATAATCAGGGTGGTTGGGAGGTGCTAGGGAGGATTGGTGTCCTCAAATTTTCAAGTGGGTGCTTGAACACAGCGAGTTGTATCTTTTATCTAGTTGTAGCCAAAAAAACCAGGGTGGCAGGGTGGTGCAAGGGAGAATTGTTGTTCTCTGTTATACAGGTTGGTTCCTATGAGACTAGAAGTTGGTGCTTCCATCCAGTTGGTGCTGGAATACTTAAGGATTTGGTGCTTCCTTCTAGTGGGTGCTAAAGAATATAGATATTAGGTGCTCTCAGCAAGTAGCATCTTGCAAAACAGAGGTTGTAGCCTCATTATGAGTTGGTGCTCATAAGAATGATAATGTACAGAAAATAATTATCATATCAAGAAGAAGAGGTTTTCTCCCTTTATTGCTGAATTATTGTGATTGTCATTGAGTGTTTTTTAGAGAGTTTAAATGGGTGTAATTGCTTAATCACAGTAACAACTGATTCACCCCCCCCCCTCTCATTTGTCCTACAATTGGTATCATATCCAACCCCTTTTTATCTAAGGGTTGATCCTAGAGCTTAAACATGACTAGCCATGAAGGAACTTCAACCAACAAGGACCCTCTGTTCAATGGAACAAACTTTGCCTTCTAGAAAGTTAGGATGAGAACCTACATAATGGCTTTAGGTGCAGATGTTTGGGATGTGGTAGAGACTGGTTATGTAAAGCCAGTTATACTAGCTAGTAAGGATGACAAGCTAGAATTCAGCTTCAATGCTAAGGCTATGAATGCTATTTTGAGTGGGCTTGCAGAAGCAGAATTTGTAAAGGTTATGCATTTAGAAACTGCCAAAGACATGTGGGACAAACTCATTATCAGTTATGAAGGTAATGAGAAGGTAAAAGATGCCAAGATTCAAACATACAGAGTATAGTTTGAACAGTTATAGATGAAAGAATATGAAACTATTGGGAAGTACTTTCTGAGAGTTGAAGAACTAGTAAATGCAATGAAATTACTTGGTGAAAAAATTGAGGAACCCTCTTTAGTTCAAAAAATTTTGAGATCTTTGTCAGATAGGTTCAACCCAAAGGTCTCATCTATAGAAGAACTTAATGATTTAAAATATTTGGCTTTTGATCAACTTCTAGGAATGTTGACTGCATATGAAATGAGGATATTTAAAGATAAACCCACCTCTAGAGAATCATCTTTTAAAGAAGATAAGAATGAGGATTCCAAGCCTAATGAAATTGAAGAAAAAATTGTGAGAAGACTAAAGAAAGGATCAAAAAAGTATCAAGGCAAGTTTCCCTTCAAATGTTTTAACTGTGGAAGGATAGGTCACTTTGCATCTAAGTGTCCACACAAGAAGAAGGACCAGAACTTTTAAGGTGAAGAGAAGTATAAATCCAAGAGATTTGATAAAAAGAAAAGTTTATGTGTAAACAATGATGATTCTTCAGGAGACACAAATAGTGATTATGATGGTGAAGATAAGGTTAATGACTTTGTCCTTATGGCCAAAGAGGATTATGTTAATCAAAAAATAGGAAGTGATGTTAGTGATGAAGAAGCTATGGTTGATATGGAAGGTGAACTAATCAGTGCCTTAGAAGAGATTGACAAACTTGGACTCGAGAAGAGAAAACAAAAACAATTGTTGATGCAATTTGAAAAGAATGTTAAAAAAGATGATGAACACTTTTCCCTTCTAAAAGTGGAATTAGAAGGGGAAAAGAAAATCGAAGACATTCTGAAACAACAGTTATCAGAAAATAAGGCAAGATGTGAAGCTCTGGAAGAAGAAGTAGTGAAAACTAGGAAAGAGTTGGAGAAGTTTCAAGCCTTGTATCATCGGAATCTGTCAAGTATCAAAGCCTCAGAAGGATTGGCCACCATTCTGAATAAAAAAAGGAATCCAAAGTTGAAAATGGGTTTGGGTTATGAAGAGGGATCAAGTAGTGGTTAGCCAAGAAACAAAGAGCCCATCAAGTTTGTCAAATCTACAACCAATGACAACAAGAAACCTGCAAAAACAAAAGGAGATAATCAGCCGCCCAGGAGGAGTAAATAAAAAAGTACTAGAACTGAAATGGTAGAACGGAGAAATAATACACCCTCTACTCAAAGAAAACATCAGCATTGAATAAATTGACCTACTCAAAGAAGACAACCATTTTCTAGGTAGAAAGGATTTTTCTATGGATATTTTTTTTCTGTTTTAACTTTGGTCACAAAACTGTGAACTGTTCTTTAGGATTTAGATATGACCAATCAAGACACTCAAGGAATAGATATCTTTTGCAACAAAGAATGAGACAACCAAGTAACAAACCACCACAAACTACAAATCATGTGATGGATGGGAAAAGGACACAGGTTAAGCATAACAATCGTTATGATCCTTTATTCAACGAACCCGAATGTTACACCTATCATAATTATGGACATAAAGTTGTTGATTGTCGCTTAAGGAAATGTGAACCAGATTTGAATCCCTCTGCTGAAAATGGAAAGGTTTGGAAGAAGAAAGAAAGTGACAAGTGTGGATTAGTGTTGTCAGCTCAAAGGCAAAAGAACCCTCGGTATATTGATAGTGTATGCTCCAAACATATGATGGGAGACAAAGGTAACTTTCTATCTCTAAGTGAAAGAAAATCAAGAAACGTAACCTTTGGAATGATGATCTATCTAAAATCAAGGGTGAAGGGATGGTGAGTTTAAGTAATGGAAAAGGAAAAGACCAGGATGTTCTACTTGTAGATGGGTTGAAACATAATTTTCTCAGTGTAAGTCAAATGTGTGACAGAGGATGTGAAGTGGTGTTCACCTCCAAGGATTGCAAGGTAAAGTCTGTAAACTCAAGACAAGTGGTGGCTAAAGGCATAAGGACAGATAATAATGTATATGTGATGAAAGAAGATAGAGAAGAGTGTCATCTAAGAAAACATGATGAAATCTAGTTATGGCATAGAAGACTTTGACATCTAAACTTTGACCACTTAATCAAGCTCAAAAATCTTGAGGCAGTAAAATATCTTCCAAGAATATCAAAGCCACAAGATTCTATGTGTAAACCCTGCCAAATAGGAAAGCTAACCAGAACACAGTTTAAATCCAAGAGCTCCACTTCAACAGAGAAACCACTTCAATTAGTTCATATGGATTTATGTGGACCATCGATACAGGAAAGCATAGGGAAGGAAAACTACTTTATGTTGGTCATTGATGCCTACTCCAGACTCACTTGAGTTGCTTTTCTCAAATAAAAAGCTGAAGCATTTGAGAAATTTAAAATATTCAAGTCTTTAAATAAGAATCAAACAGGTAAGATTTTAAAGGTAGTAAGATCAGACAAAGGAGGAGAATTTATGTCAAGTGATTTTAAGGAATTTTGTGATAAAAATGTGATCAAGAGAGAATACACAATCCCAGGAACCCCACAACAAAATGGAGTATTTGGGAGGCAAAACAAAACCATGCAACAAATGGCCAGGTCAATGATGAATGAGAAGAACATTGGTCAACCTACTGGGTAGAAGCCATACACACAATAGTCCATGTTCTTAACAAATCCCACCTCATACCACACAGTGAAAAGACACCTTATGGATTGTGGTATGGAAGACCTGCTTCAATCAAACACTTCAAAGTCTTTGGGAGTAAGTGCTACATAAAAAACAATAATGAGAACCTTGGCAAGTATGATGATAGGGCTGATGAAGGCATCTTCTTAGGGTATGCTACAAACAGTAAAGGATACAGATGCTATAATAAGAGGTTGCATAAATTGGTTGACTGTATTGACAAAAAAGTTGATGAAGGAATTCTAGTAGAAGAGGTGAACAATATTGAATCAACAAAAAGGATATAGATGAAGTTGAAGATGAAGAGGTCCAAGAATCAGAACGAGAAGACTATGAGTCAAATGAAGATGCAAATACTCAGGTAAACTCAAATCAACAGACAACATCAAATTCTTCCTCCAGAATTACTCAAAAGAATCATCTTGCAAGTCAAATAATTGTTGAACAATACAAAGGTGTACAAACCAGAAGAAGGATAATCAAAAACACTGAGCAATCACATATAACCTTCATATCCATGTTGCAACCCAAGAACTTCAATGAGGCCAGTAAAGACGTAAATTGGTTAAAATCAATGAATGAAGAACTGGACTAGATTGAAAAGAATGACACTTGGGAACTTGTTTCTAGGCCAACAGATAATAATGTAATAGGATCAAAATGGGTCTACAAAAATAATATGAATGAGAAAGGAAATATTGTAAGAAATAAATCTAGATTGGCATGCAAAGGATATGCTCAAATAGAAGGACTAGAGTTTCATGAAACATTTTCACCTGTAGCAAGATTAGAAGCTATTAGTATGTTTCTTGCCTATGCTTGTCGTAAGAAGTTTAAAGTCTATCAAATGGATGTCAAGTCATCTTTATGGAGATCTAAAAGAAGAAGTCTATATGGAAAAACCAGAGGTGTTCCAACTTTCAGATAACCCTGACTTTGTCTGCAATCTAAAGAAAGCCTTATATAATTAAAACAAGCTCCTCGCGCCTGGTATCACAGATTGGATACATATCTACAAGACAAAGGATTCAAGAGAGGAACAATTGACATAAATCTATATATCAAAAAAAGGGTAATGATTTTCTCATTGTCTTGGTCTACATAGATGACATCTTCTTCAGGAGTAATAATGCTTCGTTGGTACAGTGGTTTTCTTCTTCCATGCAGTCTGAGTTTGAAATGTCTATGATAGGGGAACTATCATTTTTTCTAGATCTACAAATTACTTAGTGGTCTGAAGGAATATTTATTTCTCAAGAAAAATATCTAAAGGACATGTTGAAAAGGTTTCAAATGGAAGATTCTAAACCTATGAGCACACCTATGGTCACTGGATGTAAGTTAAGAAAGTATGATGACTCACTTGATGTTGATGAGAGTTCATATAGGTCTATGATAGGTATCCTATTGTACATAATAGCATCTCATCCAAACATAATGCATGTTGTTGGAATCGTAGGAAGCTATCAGGCCACACCCAAATAGACTCATTTATTAGCTGTCAAAAGCATATTCAGATACTTGAAAGGAACAATGGACTATGGCCTATGGTATCCTAGGAATCAAAATTTTCAACTATCAGTCTATTCAGATGTTGATTGGGATAACTGCATGGATGAAAGGAAAATCACGAGTGGAGGTGCATTCTTCTTAGGAGATTCCCTTGTCTCATGGTTGACCAAGAAGCAAGGTTCCATTTCCTTATCAACCACGAAAGCTGGATACATTGCAGATTCCACTTGTTGTACCCAAGTATTGTAGATGATTCATACCCTTGTAGACTTGGAGGTAAAATATACTGCACCGATCCCAATTCATTGTGATAATACCAGTGCAATTAGTGTGTCAAATAATCCTATATTTCACTCTAAGACCAAGCATATACCCATCAAGTATCACTTCTTGAGGGAACAAGTAACCAACTCTATGGTTTCTTTGCATTATATTCCATCCAAAGATCAGATTGTTGATATCTTCACTAAACCACTTGCACAATCTAAGTTTAAGTATCTATGCCATAAATTGGGCATGACCCCATTATCATCTTAAGAGAGTCCATTCTTTCAGGTGGAGTATGTGTTGGTTGAATATCTGATACCTCCAAAAAGTACTGCAACAGCTCAGGGGGAGCATGTTTTCTTTGACATTGATGTCAAAGGGGGAGAAAAGGAGTGGTCTGGATGCTAAAAATGGAGGTACAAACAGACTAGAGTATCCTTTGAGGGTTTCCATCAATGCCAAAGGGGGAGATTGTTGGCATGTTTATAGTTGGGAGTGTTCTTGTCATTGATGGCTAGAACACATAGGAAATATAAGCTCAGGAGGAGGAGCGATGATGACAGGTTTATTGTCGAGAACAATAGAAAACAAAATATCAAGTATACAGAGACGAGAAAACATAGACGAGACCCAAAGTCATGGGGACTAATAGAAGCATCAAAGGTCGAGGCCTTTGGAACTTATAAATTCTTCCAAGTCGGGAGGAATGAATATCAGGAGGAGGACTGACATGGTTCATTGATCGTGGATCGAGGAGCGCCATGGGCCGTTAGATCTGGTGGAGCTACAAGGAGGATAAGACCAGGAGTCATCCAACACTCCAAAGCTATGAAGGAATCCTAGCCATCCATCGAGGATAGTCATGGATCATTGGATCTGGAGGACACATGGTGAGAGATCAACATTTTGCTGACTGGAAAGTCAAAGGAAGGAGTTTCTCTAAACCTTCCAACTCGCGAAACACAAAATCGTGACATGATATGGGTCATCGGATCACAAAGGGTTCTAGACCATTGATATGTCACAACAAAAAATAGAGTCTCGAAGATGAATTCTGGACCATTCGATCAAGAGGACATGTGGCAGCAAATGAGTAGTTTCACAGAATCATGAATCGAGAGAACTACGTCAAGAAACTCATAGATATAGCAAAACACGAAATCCCAATGAGATCTGTACCATTGAACCACAAAGGTCTATTGGCCATTGATCTAGAGTAGGCTTCAGAGAATCGAGATTTGGAAGAAGGGAGGTGCTCTAACCTTCAACATCGTGAAATGTGAAATCCTGAAATGCAAAAAGGGATCACAGTCATTGATCAAGGAAGCATTATGGACCATTGATCTGGCACGGCAAAGAACAAAGTCAGAATTCATGAAAGTGAGATCTGGACCGTTGGATCACTAAGGAGCGTGAGTCATTTATTTAGCACCCGTGGATATCGGGAATTCAGGAATTAGGAGACTAGAGGTGAACTAACCTCCAAAGTCGCAAAATGTGAAATCACGACTTGATCGTAGTCGTCGATCGTAGGAGAATTGTGGTTCGTCGATCTAACGTAATCACGACTTTGAGAATCTGGAGCACAGAGAAAGTTGTTTTCCAAAATCGTGAAATGCGAAGTCATGAAGTTGATCTGATTCATTGATTGCAAAGGAATCGAGGACCGTCAATCTGGTTTCGAGGAATTTGGAGAAGATAGGTGAGCGAATTCACAAAGTTCTTAATGTCCCGACGTGAGAAATCATGAAGCACTTGTCGGCGTAGCCGGTGGTCACATGAAGGAAGGATCTTGCAACTTGCTAGGATCCATTTCCTAATCGGGAGTTGGAAGAGTCAGAGTGACTTGCAAAAAAACTTGCGAAACAAAAAATTGTGAAGCGCCTTTTGATTAGGCCTGTGGTCATAGCTAGTGGTCAAATCAGCAGAAGAGAAGAGAAGGAACTAGCAATGCTAGGCTCCATTTAGGAGTTTTGCGAATCGGGAAAACCAAGGTGACTCACAGTTGATCACCCAAAATGCAAAATCGTGAAATGACTATTGGTTATGCATATGGTCACCATCGATGGTCATGTTAAAGGAAGGGGATTAGCTAGAAATGCCAGTGCCCACTGTGTAGTTTTATGAGGAAGGGAAAAGTGAGAAAGGTATGAGCGCACTGAGTTTCTCTCAATAACTGCTAGAGATAGACTAATTGTAACCGCAAAAAATGACTAATTGCATCTACTAGAGAGTTCGAAGAATCTCAGGGTGATCACTAGAGGAGATGAAGAGCCTCGAAATAAATGCCAGTGGAATGAAGACTCATCATAGAGATGATTGATAGATGGAAACGCGTCGAATTCTATAAATGCAATAGAGAGAATAAAACTCGAGTGTGACAGAAAAGACGAAGAGTCGAACTGCTAGAGAAGGCAAAGAATCTCAGGATAAGCCAATGATGATGAACAAGTTCAATGTAACTGGCAAAGAATATGATGGGTTGCATGGACGATCTAGAAAAGTACTTGGTATGATAAATATGCACGGAACAGATATGCATAGGTTCCTGCTATTGAGAGTGATTCATGTGGGTAAAAGAAGACCATGTGCAGTAGTTGAAAGACAGAGAAGAGGCATAATGCATAGAATAGAAATGCATATATGAGAAAGAAAGAGGAATTCGAGGTGCACATGTAGAGACAGAGAAGAAGAACAAAAATCTCAAAGAAAAATGCGAGTAGGAAGACATTGATGCAAGGAGAGCATATCAGTGCAGCAGTACAGTGATGAGACTGGTAAGCTATAGATAAACACTATATCATTGTAATAAGTTTCAATAACGAATTTTTTATAATCAGGGTAGTTGGGAGGTGCTAGGGAGGATTGGTGACCTCAGAGTTTCAAGTGGGTTCTTGAACACAGGGAGTTGTATCTTCCGTCTGGTTGCAGCCAGAAAAACCAAGGTGGCAAGGTGGTGCAAGGGAGAATTGTTGTTCTCTATTATATAGGTTGGTGCCTATGTGACTGGAAGTTGGTGCTTCCATCCAGTTGGTGCTGGAAAACTTAGGGAGTTGATGCTTCCTTCTAGTGGGTGCTAGAGAATCCAGAGAGTAGGTGCTCCCAACAAGTAGAAGCTTACAAAACAAGGGTGGTAGCCTCATTATGAGTTGGTGCTCATAAGAATGATAATGTATAGAAAATAATTATCATATCAAGAAGAAGAGGTTTTCTCCCTTTATGGGCTTCCTCAGGAAATATATCTCTGTATATTTCATGTGTGTGATTGATGTTGAATATTCTATTGCTGCATTATTGTGATTGTCATTGAGTGTTCTGTAAAGACTTTAAATGGGTATAATTGTTTAAGCACATTAACAACTAATTCACCCCCCCTCTTAGTTGTCCAATAGTGACGGCTATGCTCATTTGCTAGAAGATGAGCACATTGAGGCTCTGAAGGAACTTTTACAATAAACATGAATTTCAAAACCCTATATATCCAAAAACCCAACCCTAGGAAATGAAGCGTCAGAAGTCATGTGGGCCCCGTTGGGGTAAGTTAGTACATCAACTTTTTGAGGTCGTAACTTTTGGATACGATCTTTGTTTAGGGCGCATGATAGCATGTTGGAAAGGTATTGATGAGGTGATTCATTTAGGGGACTCAATAAAATCGTTGTTTAGGCCCTTAAAATGGCCCCGGAAGTTCAGGAATTGAAAAACTACTAAAAATAGTAAGTTTCCAAAAACCTGTTTTTACCTAGTTGGACAAGGTGGGTGGCCACCGAGATACTCCTGGATCAATCCTACCCATTTAGGAAGGAATGGTATCCATTTCATTGAGTTATCCCATCATATGAGGAAATTTCTACTGAATTTGGCCCCAAGTGAGCCACTTGCCTTGGTGCAGGAGTTTCCCTACTTTGACAACCTGATAAATTTGGATTCTCTATTGGTGAGTGCCCTTAACTTGTGTGTCCACGATCTGATTAGTGAATGCATGTTCCATGTAGCCAAGGTTGATATTTGTTGGTGTCAATTGTTCTTATATCTCTGATATGTCCAATAATGGCGGAAAATAAGGCTGAAGGAGGTCCACATTGAATATTGGGTGCAAGCCAAGGAATGGGGGAAGGTTGAGCTCAAAAGAATTGTCACCCATAGCCTTGGTAATGGTGTAGGGTCCATAACGAAGTGGACGAAACTTTGGATGAGGCTTTGTAGTGCATTCTTCCTGCAAGTGCAACCAAACTTTCTCTCCCACCTGAAACTAGTGTGGCACCCGATCTTGATCATGGTGCTTCTTATACTTGGCATTGGACTTATGTAAAATATCCTGAACCTGTTGATGGATGTGTTGGATCCGCTCAATGAACTAGGTGTCTTTTTCAACTCTAGTTTGAGCATCCGACTAGTCTGTCTAGGTGACCGCAAGGGGTAGTACAACATCCATGGGACCCAATGGTTGAAATCCAAACCCCACCTGAAAGGGGATGTGGTCGGTTGAGATATGTATGGATTTTTTGTAGCTATGTTGAACATAGGGAAGACTCTCATCCCAGGTGTGGGAGTGCTTGGACTTGTACATGCACAATATGTGCATGATCATCTAGTTGATGACCTCGGTTTGTCCATCCATCTGGGGGTGGAAGGCAATGGACCTGGTGAGCTTGGTGTCCAACAATGACCAGAGGCTCGACCATATTGTGTTGAGGAACCAACTATACCAATATGAGATAATGGTTTGTTGGATCCCAAAGTGTACCCACACTCATTCAAAGAATATCTTAGCAGTCGTGATCCTCTTCTTACAAGCAGCCAGAATCACTATGCTGGAAAAGTGATCAACAACCAAAAAAACACAGTAATTTCCTCACTTGGTGGATAGAAGGCCTGACATGTATTCCATCGATATGGATTCTCAGGACCTGTCAGGAGTAGGAATAGGAGTGTACAGACCTTGTATATTAATGGTCAGTTTGGCATTAATGCAGGTAGTGTAGGATTAGATATATTTGTTGACATCCTGTCGAAGTTTCGGCCAGCAGAAATGTTGTTGAAACACTAGCACTGTCTTTTAAACTATGAAGTGTCATGCCACCCGACTATAGTGGGATTCCCAAATCATCTTCGCTCGCTCACTTGATGGCACACATAGATGGCTCAAATGGAACAGTGGCTCATCCTGAAGATGGAAATTGGTGACAGTTGTGTTTGCGCCTAACATCTAGCAAGTGTTGATGAAGTTAGGATCTATCCCAAAGCAGTGGGGCCATCCGTAGGTCTCGTTTCTACAAGACTCAAGTATTGTGGTGAGTTTCGCGACTGGATGTCAACTGAGACAATCAATGACTCAGTTGTTACTTCTCTTTTTATACTTGATGTTGAGGTGGAACTACTGCAAATATGTGGACCATTTCTGATAGTAGTCATTCTACAATTTTCCTTATGTCTGCATGAATTTCAGTGGCTTGTAACTAGTGTGGATGATTGTCTCCTTCCCAATAATGTAATGCCTCCATTGGCGAAAAGCTTGCAAAATGGAGTACATTTCTTTGTCATAAGTAGGGTAATTATCGATGACATTTGATAGTGTCTCACTATGATAGGTCATGGGTGATCCAGGTCGATATCGGTTGCCACCCACCTTCTCGAATCGGCTCAAAATAGTTTTCTGGCAATTTTGGTAATTTACTATTTTTAGCAACTTTTAACTTCCGGGGCCATTTTGAGGGCCTAAATAAAGGTTTTTCAGGATATATCTTCTCAAAGTAGATAAAGGATTTAATTTATCCCCCAAAATTAATATCCTCGATGATACCTTTCCAACGAGCTATCATGCGCCCCAAATGTAGATCGTATCCCAAAGTTACACCCCCGGGAAGTTGATACACCAAACTACCCAAAACAGGGTCCACAAAAATGTTGGTTTTTCATCTTTTGGGGTTATGGTTTTGGATTTTCTTTATGATAAAAATTCCTTTGGATCCTCACTATAAAATCATCATCTCATGGATGCGAGTAGCCATCACATCTCTTCTCAGAGATAAGTTGCCACCATTCTACCGTGTCTTTCACTCTGAATTTTTACAGTCTTTGTACATTTTCTCTCATTAATAAAAAATTGTGTATTACTGTATCTCTGTGTTTATGGTTTCATATCTGATAAAAATAATCCGGATCAGTGGTATAAGATCAGGCTGCTCTTGATCATTTTTTTAGTGCATGTCTCCGATGAGTTCTGAGTATAGCAAGTTGGGTCTCGATATTTTCTCTATTGAATAAAATCGTTCTCGCATGCCCAATAAACCCTCCATGGCGAAAGAAAAGAAAAATGACAGAGCAGACGATTTTATCAATATGTTTCTTGAGCAAGCTCTCACGCAACAGAGGAACGAAATGATGGAGAATTTTTCCCACATCCTTCAACGGATGTCGATAGAAACAAGAACATCTTCATCAAACAACCACTTTGGAAGCACCTCTCCTTTCAAGGTATAGGTTAATTTTGATATTCCTATATTTGATGGTCAGATAGATGTGGATGCCCTAGACAAATGGTTAAATTTGTTAGAAGGTTATTTCTTTGTTCATAATTTTTTTGAAAGGGAGAAGATCACCTTCTCACTCCTTAGAGCTCTCCCCCATGTCAAACATTGGTGGGAAAATTGCTGGGAGGAAATTTCCATAGAGGATTCTGGAATATATGAGGTCGGGCCCACTTGAAATTTTTTTGTGGATGCATTAAAGGAACAATATTACCCTGTTGGCAACTATGAGGACCAGTACATGATATGGACCACCTTGTGGCAAGAGAGGGGGAAAGTAGTTCCAGAGTTCACCAGTACCTTCCATACCTTGCGCACCAAGCTGGGTATCAAAGACTCTAAATGACATTTGGTTCTGAAATACTGTGGGGTTCTACACAAATACATCCAAACTGAAATGTATTTTCTGGACATCTCATCACTCGGTGCTTCTTATTGATATGTTGTTAAAATTGAGAAAAAATTTAAGCACCAGAACAAACGGGAGTTTGGGTATGCAAATATGAAACAACCAAAGTATGATAAATATGGCTCTAACAAATAGTCTCTCGAAAACTAGTCCAAGCCATAGGAAAAGAAGGGTCATGGGAAGACAAAGAAGGACACTGGAAAATGGTGTGATTTCCACAAAATCCTCTGGCACAACACCAAGGAATGTCTCTCAAAATAGTCGTTGGTGGCCAAGATCAAAGACAAGGAGCTGAACCCTGATTCAGAATCTAATTCTAAAAATATTAGTAAAAGATAGATAATCGACGCAGACCCCACTTCTATTGTCGCAACCACAGTAATTCAACCAGAAGAACCAACAGATCCTGAAGAGGGGGAGCACCTTTTTCATTCAAAGATGTGGGTGAAGGGGATCCCACTACATTTTATTGTTGATAGAGAAATCCAGAATAACCTCATCTCAAAAGAAGTCTTCAAACAGTTGGGATTGTCGACGACACCACACCTGCAACCATACAACATTGGGTGGCTTCACCAGGGACGAGATCTTCCTGCCAACCAATAGTGTCGACTTTCATACGACATCCATCCCTTCAAGGATGAGGTATTATGTGATGTTTCCCCACTGGATGTCTGTGATGTTCTCTTGGGCCAACCATATATGTGGAAGTGCCATGCTGTTTATGAGTCTCAACCCCGCAGTGTCATTGTTTCTTTGGGGGGTCATCTCTAAAGAATACCAGAGGTAGTTCTGAATATTGTTCCACCTAAACAGTGTCGCAAGGTAGTATCTCATACTACAAAATTCAGTGTCTTCAAAATCTATTCAAAAGGTGAAAAGAAGGATATTGCAACCACTACATCCTCAGCCCAAGCACCTTTTATCCAACAGAAGCAAGTTGACAAGATTGCAGAAAAGTGTAAATATTCCTGAATACCACTTGTTAAGTAACTGAATAGATCTAACAATATAATAACCACAAATACTGAATACACAATAGATCTAAAGAGCAATATAGAAGAAAAACACCACTTATTATATCAAACCCTTGAGGTAGGGCAACACCATACAATGGATCCTATTATGGAAGGGATCCTCTCCTGTTCACTTGCCTCTTCGAGGGGGCATCCTCCTATTGAGCTTCAGCTCCAAATACAATATTTCTCTTCATATCCCATTACATTGCTTGAACCCCTTTATATAGTGCTACCATCACCTAAGAACATTCTAGAGGAGGAATCTTCTAGAAGTAGAACCTTCTAAGAATTCCTCTTACATTTATTATATCTAACTACCATAGTGGGCCTTATTTAATAATATAGTGGACCTAGTCCACCTTACATTGACTCCCACTACCTCTCTAGCTACCTTACAAAGCAGCTCATCAAGATGCAGATTCAACAAACGCTTTTCGCTCTCCCCCAGGCACTAAATGCAATGGAGACCATTGCTTCCTAAGGAGGGAGGATTGATCTAGGTGGATATCGGTGGCCACCCACCTTTTTAAATCAGCTCAAAACAATTTTTCTGACAATTTTGGTAATTTACTATTTTTAACAGTTTTTAACTTCCAGGGCCATTTTGAGGGCCTAAATGAAGGTTTTTCGGGATCGAGATTCTCAAAGCTGAAGGCTCTGATTGAGCCCCCAAAATCAATATCCTCTATGATACCTTTCCAATGAGATATTGTGTGCCCCAAATAGAGATCGTATGCCAAAGTTACACCCCCAGGAAGTTGATACACCAAACTACCCAAAACGGGGTCCACAAAATTGTTGGCTTTTCATCTTCCGGGGTTAGGGTTTTGGATTTTATTTATGATAAAAATTCCTTTGGAGCCTCATTGTAAAATAATCTTCTCATGGATGTGAGTATCCATCACATCTCTTCTCAAAGATAACCTACCACCACTAGCGAGTCTTTCACTATGTATTTTTATAGTATCTGTACATTTTCTCTCATTAATAGAAAATTGTGTATTATTGTATATCTGTGTTTATGGTTGGATCTATAATACATTTATGTTATATTATTGGATATCTGATATATCTATGTACATTTATTTATTATATCTCATCTCTCATTTCGTGCCAAAAATAATCTAGATCAGTGGGGTGGCCATGCTGAGTGATGATTGTATTCACAGCATAGTCTTAAGCATATGTCTTGATCTCAAAGGTTTGTTGCAGGTCAGGTAATAAAATCATTGGGGAAGAGAAAATGTGTTGCTTCATATCATTGAACTCTTTCTGTTGGGACAGGCCCCACACAATGTTTTTCTTAACACCACCTCTGGTTATTTATCTAAGGGCCCATGCAATATGGGAGAATCCCAACACGAACCTTCGATAGAAATTCACAATGCATAAGAAGCTCTGAAGCTCATTGAGAATGATTGGGGTTGGCTAGTCATGGATGAATTGGATATTGTATGGATCAACATGCACACCATGTGCATAAAAAATATATCTGAGGTACTAGACCCTATCCATGTCGAAGGAGCATTTTTCCAATTTGGCATATAGCTTTTGTTTCCACAGAGTGTGTAGAACGTATTGAATATGCTACAAGTTTTCTTCCCAAGTATTGTGTAGATGAGAATGTCATCCAGATACACCACCAAAAAAGAATTTTTGAAAGGCCACAATATATTTTCCATCATCCTCATTAAAGTTACTAGGGAATTTCTCAAACCAAAGGGCATGACCAACCATTCAAAAAGACCTTCTTTTGACTTGAAGGAAGTTTCTCATACATATATCGGTTCTATTGGGACATGATGGTAGCCATACTTCAGATCAATATTACTGAAGTATTTTCCCTCCTTGAGCTGATCAAGGACATCGTTGATTTGAGGAATCAGGTACCAGTTCCTAACTATGATTTTATTTAGGGACCGGTAATCAATGTAGGGTCGCCAGGTCTCGTCTTTCTTTTGCACCAACATGATTTGGCTTCCATAGGATGGTGAGTTGAGTCGGATGTGCCCCTTGTGGAGAATTTATTAGAATGACACTTGATCTCCTCATTTTCTAGTAGAGAGTAGTGATAGAATGGCCCATTGGGTAGCGGTGTGTCATGGGTCAGATCAATGGGATGCTTGACCTGACAGTGCATAGGTACCCCAATAGGTGATGAGAACATGTTTTTGTATTCTTCCACGATCTTATCCACTTTCTTCTATTGCATGGAGAAGTTGTTTGAGGAGTCCATTGATGTGGCTACAACCTTTCACTCACTCTGAGAGTGAATCACAAAGAACACAAAATTCTCGGTCTAAGAAATGACCTTCCTGCATTGTTTGGCAGATATTAAGGACAAAACACTAGGTGGGAATACCTAGGGTATCTTGTACAATTTCCTTTTCAAAGTAATAATAACACTGCAAGGCCTAGACTCATATACAACATGATGTTTCTGTAAATAAGGTTGGCCCCAAAGAACATCACAAACTTCAAGGGGAGAAACATCACACAATAACTCATCTTCGAATGGCTTGATACCATATGATAGGTGGCACTATTGGTTGACGCGAAGATCTCTTCCTTGATGGAGCCATCCGATGGTGTAGGGTTGTGGGTGAAGCATTATTGATAGGGATAGCCTCTTGACGACCTCTGGTGAGATGAGGTTCTTCTGGCTACCACTATCAATGATGAAGTGCAGTGGAGTTCCTTTTACCCACATGTGTGAATGAAAGAGGTGCCGGCCTTCCTCTAGCTCATCAGGTTCACCGAGATGGATATTGGTGGTAACAACGGTGGCAATAGGTTCGGAATCAATGATATGTCTCCCCTTTTCTGGTTCTGACTCAAAGTCAGAAACCACATATCATTCATAGGATTTTACCTCCGCCACCAATGACTGCTTTGAGTGGAAATCAACAATGTTATGCTAGGGGCTCTTATGGAAGCCACACCAATTCCCAGTATCTTTCTTCATCTTCCCATTGTCCTTATTTTCTTTCATCTTGGACTGGTTGTCTTGAGGTTTCCCATATTTTCTCTGTCCTTTGTTCTGCAGGTTGGGTCTTCCATTTCCCTACTTCTACTGTGAGGGGTTCCCAAACCAAAATTTTCATGGCTTTTGTTTCAACTTCTTCTTGATTTTGATGGCATATCGATAGGTCGCGCCAAAGGATGATATGTTCAAAAAATCCATTTATTCTTGGATGTATATATGAATACTTCCATGGTACTTGAGCACCATATGTCACTCAGAATATTTGATACCTAGCTTGGTGTGCAAGGTATGGAAGACATTAGTGAACTCTGGCACTGTTTGGTCTCTTTCCTACCGCAGTGTGGTCCATTTTGTATACAAGTCATCATAAATTCCAACAGGGTAGTAGTATTCCATAATAACATCCCTGAAGGAACCCAAAGTAGGTGCAACTACAAATAATGTGGATCCGTCTATTTCCTTTTTCTCACACAAAGTCTCCCACCAATATTTGACATGGGGGACGTCCTTAAGAAATGCAAATGTAATATTTTCTCTATCGAAAAAGTTGTGGACAAAAAAATACCCTTCTAGAAGGTTTAACCATTTATCTATGGCATTGGAATCTATTTGAACTTCAAATATAGGAATATAAAAATTGATATGTACCTTGAAGGGGGAGGTACCTCCACTTGAGGTGGATGTGTTTCTTTTCGGTAGTCGTCGAAGGATTTGTGCAAAGTTGTGCATCATCTCGTTCCTCTATCGCTCAAGGGATTCCTCGAGAAAATTTTTGAAATAATCTCCTATCCCATCATATTTATTTTCACCCTCCATGGATGGTTTCTTGGGCATGCGAGAGAAATTTTCCTCAAGAGAAACAAGCTTGAGACCCAACTCTCTATACTCTGACTGCGTTGTGTACATGCATTAAAAAATGACAAGGAGAAAACCGCTCTAATACCACTGATACGGATTTATGACTGGAACGAAATGAAACCATAGATTTATAATATTAACATAGAGACACAATGAACAATAACATAAATACAGTAAAACTTGGCTTTTATTAAATAAGAAATATGTTGAAAACTGTAAAATGCAGACTGAAAAACAAGCTCGCTAGAATGGTGGAAACTTATCTCTGAGAAGACATGTGACAACTATGCTCATTCACCAAAAGATGATTAAAATGAGGGTCTGAATTCCTTTTTAAAATAAACATGAATTCCAAAAAACTACACATCCAAAAACCTAACCCTAGGATATGAAGCGCCAAAAGTCATGTGGGCCCCGTTGGGGTAACTTAGTACATCAACTTCCCAGGGTTGTAACTTTTTTCATACAATCTTTGTTTAGGGAACATGATAGCTCGTTGGAAAGGTATTGATGAGGAGATTCATTTAGAGGGATTAATAAAACACTTCATTAATAATTGAGATGCCTGATCATGAAAAAGTGTCATTTAGGCCCTCAAAATGGCCCCAGAAGTTTGGGAACCGAAAAACTGCTAAAAAAAGAAAGTTTTCAAAAAATTGTTTTGAGCTAGTTGGAAAAGGTTGGTGGCCACCGAGATCCTCCGGGATCAAATCCTGGTCTTCCTTGGTAGCACAATCCATAGCTAGTAGTTCCATGCAAATACCCAAAAACCCTCTTCACTGTTATCCAATGCTCCTTCCCTAGTTTTTACATATACTTTCTCAAAACTCTCACTGCATGTGCAATATCCGGTCTAGTATAGACCATTGCATACATCAAACTTCCAATCACACTCTTATATGGAACAGAAGACATTTCCTCCTCCTCTTCTTGTGTCTCATGACACTGATCCGTAGATAACTTTACACCTACAAGAATAGAGACCTTGATTGGTTTACATTCCTTCATATTAAATCTATGCAATATTGTCTCGACATATTTTCTCTAATTTAACTAGAGTTTCCTATTTTTCTGATCTCTTTTAATTTCCATGCCCAAAATGAAATTTGTAGCACCAGGATCCTTCATGTCAAATTTAGAGGACAACTAAGTTTTCACATCTTGGATAATCTCCTTGTTGTTTCCTATCAGCAACATGTCGTCCACATACAAGACCAAATAAATCAAATGATAACCAATTAATTTCAAATGCACATAATGATCCTTTTTTCTTCTTGTGAATCCAAGTCCCAACATATAAGTATCAAATTTTTGATACCACATCCTTGGTGATTGTTTTAAACCATACATGGGCTTTTTCATCTTACATACCAGCTCCTTCTTTCCCTTCACAGTAAAGCCTTCTAGCTGCTTTATATAGATTTCTTCTTCCAGATCCTCATGTAGGAATGTTTTCTTCACATCCATATGTTCTACCTCAAAATCAAATGCAGCAACAATAGATAAAAAAAATCAAATAGAATTTAACTTGTAAACAGGAGAAAAAATATCACAAAAATCAATTCCCTCAACCTGGGAATAACCCTTTGCTACTAACCGAGCTTTGTATTTCTCCACTTTGCCTTCTACATTCAACTTCCTTTTAAATACCCATTTTCTTCCAATGGGATTTCTTCTAGTCAGAAACTCCACTAGATCCCAATCCTCATTCT
>ML794583.1:204883-216662 GCA_009831015.1 Picea engelmannii
CACAAAGGTTTGGGTAATGGACCCAATATTGTTTGATGTAAATATGACTCATTATTTTCTTGTCATGGTTGATAAGAAGTAAATATGGATGAACTCCAAAGTGGTCCCCTTATGGTGAAAGCCCTAGTGGGAAGATGTTTTGCAGAGTAAGAGATCCCATGCTTAATTGTGGAATAATGAGATGAATGACAATGACTTTGTCAAGTAAACTATCCTAGATAGATAGTGCTTGTAATTCTATTTCCGGTGGTATGTGGAATGTCACATAACTCCTCACAATTAGAGAGTTATGGCCATGAGAAGTTGGAGACCCCAGGTTTGGGTAATGGACCCAAGTTTGTTTGATGGATAATGGTATAATTTATGATATGTTTTTAGATAATAATATTCTATATGGATAGTACATGTCATTCCATTTTTGGTGGTATGTGGAACGTCACATAACTCATCATGGTTTGAGAGGTATAGCCTTACAAAGTTGGAGGACCCTCATATGTCATCTAGAAGCCCCAAAAGGTCAAAGTAGTCAAAGTGGTTTTAGAGATTTTAAAAGGTAAATAATAAAGTGAAGTAATGAGTTTATTATAATTCAAAGTGAATACAAAATAAATTATTTCAATAATAAATTTAATGGAGAAATTAGAAGTGGGTTAACCCTAAAATAAGGAAAGTGGGGCCAAGAGACCTGGAAGATGTTTTTAAGGAAGCTACTTGGAGAGTATAAATAAGAGGCAAGGCTTTCTCATTTCAATCACACTTGAGAATATTGAATATATATAGGTGTMTAAGGTAACCAAGKATATCTAAGACAAAATTCTGAGGGAAGGTGAAGAAAATAAGGCCGAAATGCAAGGAAGGATAAATTCTTTTGATGGTGCTTTCTAAGATATGTTATTTACAGGTCATCTCACCATTTTCGCTATAATTTTTTTTCTATAATGATTCAGACTGTGAAATTTATATTCCATTGAGAAAACATATCCAAGTATCTATGGTAACAAATTCATCTTGTGGGTCATTGTATTTTTGGAGTTACACTCCATGGAAAATAGGGTTTGTGGCTAGTCCTGAAACTAGTCAAAAATAGGTGTTTCGGGTACAAACGTCGTAACTTCTTCATAACAGATCCAAATTTAGTGAAACCAAATGTGTTGGTTAGGGTACCATCTTTAGTATTCTGTGTAATATTTTTCAATCGATTCAACAAATATTCCTTGTGGCGCACGCTCTACAAGGTCACTCTCTAGAATAAGCCAGAATTCAACAAGGTATGCCATTTTTGCTATAACTCCTTTTTTGAGAGGGAAAAAAACACACTGAATAACATTGTATATCAGTTTCATATCTTTATACATTACAGGTACAAAGTTATTATTACTTCAAGTTAGGGTTGTTGACTAATCCAAAACTAGGCATGTGAGACTAAAGAAAAGTTTGATGAAAATGCTAGTCTCTTATTGTTGAAGTTAAGGAAGGTTTGCAGGAATATGATCATATACACTAGGTCTATTACATAGCTACAAATAAGATTTGGATGATGAAATTGATGAGGTATTTTGGTTGAGGTACATGTTGAGTACATGGTTGAGACAAGTAGTTGATGAGTTGGAACATACATGAGATGTATAGTTGATGATGTTGGTACATATTGATGATTCATAGTTGATGAGTAGTTGGCACATGATTGGTAGATACTTGGTACATGGTTGGATGCACTTGTTTTTGGTACAAGTTGATTACAATTTATTTGGTAAAGGTTGGTGCATGGTTGATGCACGTGTTTATGGTACAGGTTGATTACAGGTTGAGGTACAGGTTGATGCATGGTTCAGATTTATTGGTACATGTTTACAATGATATATCTCACAGTGACATGTTGGAAGTGGTTCCATCATTCTACTTCTACTTCAGGTTGGCAGGACGGGGCAAGGACAGGTGGTTGTAGCCACCTTCCGGTTGTAGCCGGTGAACATAGGAAGTTGTAGCCTCCTTCTGGTTGTAGCCAAAGAATTGGGGAGTTGGATCTTCCCTCATGTTGTAGCCTAAGAAACTAGGGGGTTAGAGACTCCTTCCAGTTACAGCTAGTAAACAAAGGAATTTGGTGCTTCCAATGAATGTAATTCTTCAAGACATATAAGAAAAAGGATTCAGTGATTTTCTCCTAATTTGGGTTTCCATGTAAAACACTGTTGTACTGTGTATGTGTATGTTTGTTCATTTTTTCATTACTTATTTAATCTGCAATTAATGGATGATAATGTTTCATTGATATAACACTTGGATTATATGGTTAAAAAGGAATAAATTGTTCTATTACTGATTCACCCCCCCTCTCAGTAATCCAACATGAGCATGCACCTTGCTTTTTCCATCAACGTCCCGTTCATCCTTTCTGCAACTCCATTTTGCTGAGGTGTGTATGGAGTAGTATTCTTCCTTGATATACCACATTTCTTACAAAACTCTTCAAATTAAAACCCGTGGAACTCTCCACTATTATCTGTCCTCAACACCTTAGTTATTTTCTTTGTTTGATTCTCAACAAGATTCTTAAAATCTTTAAACCTTTCAAAGACTTCATATTTCTTCCTGAGGAAATATATCCAAGTATTCCTTGAGAAATAATATATAAATGAAACATAGTAGACATATCTTCCCATTGATGGAACCGACACAAGTCCAAAAACATCATTGTGCACTTGCTGTAAAATTCCTTCTGCCCTTGTTGCACCAAAAATGAATCTTACCCGATTTTTCTTCCCATATACACAATGTTCAAAGAAATTGAAATCCAGAGAGAAGTTAGACATACCTTCAACCATACATTTACCATGTAGTAGTGGAAGACCCTTCTCTCCAATATACCCCAGTCTTTGATGCCACAACATAACCTTTTCTCTAGAGATTGTAGGAGGTTTTTCTTCTTCTGCTCCAATATTAGGAATAATGGAACTATTACACCCATTACTAATAGTGATTCCATGCATCTTATATATAGATCCAATCCTAACTCCCTTCATAAACACCATTGAACCTCGAACCATCCTATAGGTTTCTTTTTCAAATACTGTTTGTACCTCGACATCGTCCATTTTTCTTATAGAAATCAAATTTCTGGCCAATCCTGGGATGTAAAAAACACCAGGAAGTTTTCTAATCCTTCCATGTATGAGTCTCAACTTGAATTTTCCTCATCCTATGATTATGGTTGTTGAGTCATCACCGAAGAAAACATTACCTCCATCATACCTTTCATATTTACAAAACCATTCCCTATGGGGAGTCATATGAAAGGATGCACTCGAGTCAACCAACCATGCCTCATGATCTACATGTGTGTTTGAAGAAGCCAAGTACACATCCCCTCCTTCTTCCTTGGAGGTATTTCTATTTATAAAGGGAGCGTCTTCAAATCCCTTCACTTTCTCAACGCGTTTGGATATACATTGCTTCTTGAAGTGCCCTTATTTTCCACATATCCAACATACCTTTACAAACTTTTCAGGATATTTAGAGCTACCCTTAGACTTAGATCTCCCACTTGAGGACTTAGATATATTTCTATCCTGAGAGTGTCCTCTTGCAAATAATGCATATGTGCACTTTCCAATAACAAGGATGAAACCACATCATCAAAACTCAAGGTATTTGTATTACTACCTATGGCCACAACTAGAATATCCCACGATTTTGGTAAAGAGAAAAATAAACTGATACACTTATATTCATATGAAATTTTATTCTCAACAAATAAAAACTAACTTACCACAATGTTGAAGGCGTTCAAATGCTCTGTCACTGAGTCTCCATCTCTCATCCTCGGGTTATACAGATTTTTCCACACGAACAGTTTATTTACTAGGGACTTAGACTGATACAAGTTCCCCAACTTATCCCATAACTCCTTGTTTGTAGCTTCCCCTAACACATTTAGTAATATTGAATCTAAGAGACACAATCAGATTGTGCTATTTTCCTTTCAATCCAACTTTTTCTAGTCATTTGTTGACGTTCCTATAGGTGCAGTACCTAGATCCACCATGACCCACTGATCTCTGTCTACCAACAGATCTTCCATCTTGAGCTTCCACAACTCAAAACTTTGACCATTAAATTTATCGATCTTTATTTTTGAACTACTCGCCATTTCATTTCACCTAAAGAATCAGTAACGTATATCTCCCACTATAACAAGGCTTATCACAGTCCCGATCCAAGCCCATAACCACAAAGGAACCCCCCTAAAGCCAATAATTGTTATGATACCAAATGTAGATTTTAACCTTGTACAATATTGTACTGTAAACAAATTTTAAATAAAATAACAGAAAATATACAATGGAAAATACACACATTACACAGATAGTTTTCCCCTGGAAACCCAAACCGGGAAAACCAACATATTCTATATCCATTCATATCGTACATTGTTTACAATACAATATACATATAGGATACAGTGGCATCCAAAACCCTAATCCAATGACCTTGATTAGTCAACAACCCTAATTCCTTAACCAAAAATAGAAAACCATCGACGAAAAATAATGTGCTGAAAAAACCTCTCAAAAGAAGGGCATGCAAATCGAGTAAAAAAATTTTTAGGGGAGCTCCCCTTGAACCCCCATGCAAGGGGATCCACCTACCCTCTTACCCCCATGCATAAGAAAAAAAATCATACAAATAATATAACACATATCCAATAGCAGGTTCAAGCAGGGTTTCCCTATGAACCTCAAATCTATCTTTGTTTCTTACATATGTTTCAATGCTGGTGTTCACACCCAAAGTTTTGGGTAAATATCGTGCACACGCATAAATGAAGTTGTGTGTAATCATTCTATCTTTTCATGCACCCAAGAAGATGAGAAAGGATTGATAAGAAGTGTGTGTTGGATTAAGTTTTACTAATTAATTCCCATTTCAGTTCTTCCAAGGTGCGTCTGTCCAATTTTTGGGATGCATGTCAGAAATCAAGAAGACAAACATCGTAATCAAGAAAATAATCATCGGGAAATCTACCTAAATGATTATTTTTACTATCACAAGAGAATGTGGAGCAAAAAAATGATGAGTTGGAAAGGTAGTTAAGATTTTCCTGATTCCAGAAAGGCTACTTGGAATGCAGGCATATGACAAAATTTTTTGAAAATGTTAGTCAGTAGACTGAGGGAGAAGAACTAAAAGAGACAGAGCTCCATATATGAGAAGGATATAAAAGGAAGAAAGGATGAAAAAGAAACATTTTTGTTGATTCGTCGAGTTACTGTTGGTTATTCATTGTTCAAGAGCTCGCTCTGAGCCTCTATAGTATTGTAATGTCTTTGTTTGTGTGTCTGACATTTTCCTATATGAAAGTCTGAAAGGATTCACATGGTGAAATGAAATGAAAATATGGGGAATTATCTGAGGGAATATGACCCTCTATTGTTTTCAATATATGAGTTCCTTAATGTATTCCTATGACTGATGGAATGAGGATGATAATAAAGTTGCATTGATTCTAAATCTATGATGTGTTAATTATGTGTCTCAATGAATTTTTTTCCTCCATTGCAATGCATTATATGAATGTCAACTCAAATCGATTTTTGTGTGTTTAACCCTTCATCCTCGAAAAAATATGAGATGTTCTTTGTGATCCTCATAGCGTCTCAAGTGAGACCTTCTTCATCCTTGGTTGAGGATAGATATGTCGATGCTTTGGGGTTTTTTTTGGTCAACTCTAGAAAACCTTAGGTCTTAAACCCCCAGTGTTAGGAAGGATGCATGAAAGTGTGAAACTACCCAAAAAATGGTTCCATTGTCGGGACCTGAAAGTATCATATTGAATGGTGAAGGAAAGAAATCAGGCAGTATCAATCTTGGAAGGAAATTCAAGATTGGTTAACTGCAAAGGAACATGCAGTTTCCCAGCAGGAAACTCAAGGTCTAAGAGTCAATGTGAAGTGATGGAAAGATAAGTATCTCTACACTAATATGCATGAGACTTCATTTGTTGAATTTCCTTGTTTATTATATGAATGGATAAAAAGGAAGACTGCCACTAATACTTATTTGGTGCCACTAGAGTCAATAGTTTGGGATCCAGCCACGGTTGATAAGATGAAGGAATTGGACAACAAGTGGGATTGAGCCATTGATTTTTGGTTTGATCGAGTGAAGGAGGGGTATATAATTGAATTCGTTGTTGAGTATATCGATTCTTTCAATGAGGTTGAAATAAATTTCACAGAAGGTCCTAGGAAAATATTGTTGGAATAAATCCCACTTTGGATAAAGATTTTATTCATGGATAAACGGTTAATGCGCATGGATCCTGACAAGATGGTTGAGTAGACTCTCGTAGCCTTGGGGGGTGTGAAACGATGAGGGGGAAATGATAAAGGAGGTGGATCCATTGAGGAGGATCTAGAAGTTTTTAAGATGAGGTGAGGAATGGGATGGACCCGGAGGAGCATAGGAGAGAGAGAATTGAGACATATGAAAGAAGAGTTTAGTTAAGAAGGAGAGTGGAACAAAGAGGTGTAAAGATGTTAGCTAGGGGTGCATGATGAGGATTCTGGACCAGAATGAAGATGAAGGAGACCACACCAGGAGGAAGTGTGGGAGAGTGTGTTGTGTCAGAGAGGAGCGCAGATGAAGATAGGCTTGTGAAGATATGTGAAAATGAGAGTGGGGTGTCTAGTGGGGATACTGGTGGTAGTAGTAGTAGTAGTAGTAGTAGTAGTAGTAGTAGTAGTAGTAGTAGTAGTAGGGGATAAGGAGATGAATTCCAAACCCCTTGGTTGTTTTTGAGTTCCACAACCTTGGAGGAACATGAGGGGAAAGGTAAAGGTTCAAGAGAATGAGAGGAATATGGAGGATCCCCTAGTGGTGGGGGAGAATATTTAGAAATAGTAGATGGTCTTCTGCAAATAGGAAACTCTCGGGATCACATCACAAAAGATGTTGGAAGAATATGGAGTTACCCCCCCTTTGAACCACCCCCCTTTCACATTTTCAATCAATAAGAAGGAACAATAGATAGTAAGGTGATTGGACTAGGAGAAAGAGTAGAAGGAAATACAAGAGAATATATGAGTGAAGAATAAGACGAACTCAGTGCTACTTCACCAAGAAGAGTATCAGTATTGAGAATTATAACAACCAACAGTCATATATGAGGAATCAATTCAATATTGAGGATGGTGAATTGAGATAGTACTCTGAGGTTACCCATGTTCCATGGAATGTCCAGAGATGATGAAAAACAACATTGGTTCATGTGTGAATCAATATGGCATGCGAAGAGGATCACAGATGAAGCAACGAAAGTTGTGCAGCTAGAAACCACATTCAGGGAAAAATCCTTGACATGGTACAGAGATCAAGTGAGATATATAGAAGGAATTTCAAAATCCAAAGTTAGAGTCTCAATGTATTATGGAGATCAAGGAGATTAAGAAGAAAAAAGGAGAAATCATGTGGGATTATGACCAATGGTTAAATATTTTGTTAGATAAGTTGGTGTTCCATATTCAGGAAATGCAACATAGAGAATGGATCATTGGGGGGTTACTCCCCATATTTGAGTCCCAACAGAAGGTGAAGACTTAAGAAAAGGTAGTGGATATTGCAATGCACTTGGATACTACACCAGGAAGGGGTAGAGACATCAACAAGATTGGTGGAGGTGCAGTTGTAATTGGACAACACAATGATGTAGTTGCAAGATATGGAAAAGGCTAAAGTCATGCATGAGCATGTATGGTGTACCATGTGTCAATTTGAGGGGCATCACAGAAATGAGTTCCCTGTACTTGGAAAATATGTGGAGATAGGAGAACCGAATCCATTTCCAAATGGGTCTCAGATGGAATGGTACAATATTTTCAGATAATGGGCCATGTACCACCCTACTTCCCAACATTGGATAAATATCAGAAGACACATTATATCCCATTTTGTGAGTTCTACAATTCTGTGGGACATGATGTCAATGGTTGTCGATCACTCCAATTGATGCAATACCACACCCACGATGTATTCTAGGTCCAAGAAGAATAGAAGGGTGGTGATTGTGGCATTGTTGATAGAATAGGTTATCAAGGAGGTCTCAGATATGGCTATGGTCATGGCTGTGGCTTAGGATATGGAGGAGGAGGAGGAAGACCCCCACTTTCTTTAAATGTGGATTAATTGGCCATGTGTCAAGGTTCTGTACCAAACCGCATGCTCTTTGTGGTACTATTATAGCCCTGAGAATGTCACAAAAGACTATCCTGACTTATTGAAAAAGTGGGAAGAAAAGAAGGTGAATTGCAACATGGCGCATGCGAAGTTACGCATAAATAAGAAGAAGGATGAGGAGGTTGATGTCTAACTAATAACCTGAGGAGGAGTGAACATAGGAATTAATTTTGAGCATGGTTAAATATCGGTTCCAATGTCGAAGGGGGAAACTAAAAGAGTCACGCAGCTCCCTCCTAAATTCGATACTACTCAGTAGAAGAAAATTTTGCACAATGGGAAGAGGGCCCTTGAAGAAGAAATATCATGTGAAGAGTTACAACCCGTGACTCAAAGGTCACTTGAGTAGGATCAATTTCATCAAGAAGTTCAATGCTTTTGTGCTCTTCTGCAGTAGACCTGTGTATACATGCGGGAATGAGTTTCCTCTGAGAAAAGTGAGTTCTATGTGCTTTAAGAGAAATGTTTTTTGGAACAAAACGAAACTTTCGTATATATTTGAAAATCTGTACGTTTCGAACAAGTCTGTCAAATCGCACATAAAACCAAATTAAATGTGTAAACCCGATCTTATGTATTTGTGGATTTACCCTAAACCTTTATTAATGTCATCAATGTTTGGCGGTCTTGACAAGCAATCGGGTCATGGAGAGCAAGTAAATCCCTCGTGCAGTGTGTCACCCTCGATGCACGGGACGTATCTCATTTAAATTGATTTTCTTAAAACTTTGAATCTTAGTGACTTAAAGATTTCCTCGCTTTTCTCCACATCGCGAATTTCCCTTTGACATTTTGACTTTATAGCTCGCGAGACTGCGAGTTCCGATTTTAGTGTAATTATCAATAACCGTGATTTGGAGGATTCTTAATCCCATAATTAACTTAATCGCCATATCGCGATTCGGGAATTCGAAGACAAACTTTCAGGATATTGATATGCCGAGTCGTGATGTAGCGATGTGGCGATAATTAAGGTTCAAATTAAGACGAGGGAAATTTAGATTAGACGATTAATTAATCTTGTCATAATGATGTCGCGACTTCGCGAATCGGAGTTTTGGACACCTTTAATTTATGAAAGAAAAAGCCGAGCGGCGATGTGCCGAGAACCAAGTTTCATCGTCATTATCCCTTTTACCTTTGGTTCTGGGCTGAGGCTATCAAAGTTATCGCATCATCGGCTCTCGGGGATGTAAGGAGGAAAACTTCGTCTTGACGAATGCCGAGGCACGAACTCCCGATGATCTCTAATCAAGGGTTAACGGTTTTACTATAGTCACTGCTGTGGGTGAAAAAATTGAAAACACGAGTTCGCAGTTTCGGGGCTCGGGCCTTGTGAATTCAAAAAATTAAAGCATACAACTCGCGAGATCTTTTCTTTGAAAAATGAAAAAGCGTTGCTCATTCAGATGACAAGATTTAAGGGTTGTATGATTTCCGAAGGAAAAGAAAAATAACTTTAGGTCTCAAGTATCAAATGTTGAAAATTACACGAGGCGAAAAAATAAGGGCGGCTCCAACATATAGGCTCCAACTAGGGATCCTGCTTCCCTGTGAGGTGGGAAGAACAGTAGGCCAGGTGCCAAAATTGGGTAAATGGAGTCATAGGCTAAAAAATCAACAGAAACATCGCGGAAAAAGATAGAAAAAAGGGGGGGAAATTTTTTCGCTTGGTAACCCAAAAACTTTTTCGAACTCAGATACTGCTTTCAAACACAGCATGAAGTCACCTTCACAATTTTCCCTTTCTCACTACTAAGTTTGGGGAACGCTTTAAGACAGTCGTAACAGTCCTATGATTTTCAACAGGTCTTGTGATTCTCAGCTTGTGTCAAAAGAATGATTTTATATAATGTAAAAAAGGGAAGACCCATCGGAATTTGGGGAAATGATCAGGCTTTCAGAAAGGGTTGATCACCAGAGTTGATTTTTGTTTATGTATAACAGCCTTACAGATCTCTCAGACATTGCTTCACTGCCAGCGAGCCTGTTTAGTACCCCGGTGAAGTTGTCCGACCCTTTTTACTGAATTTCTTTTCACCACTTCGGAAAATATTTATGCGTTTAAACGCTAAGACGAGAGAAATCATTTCTGAATTTCCTTTCATCATCTTAATGGACTAGGTGGGGGAAATCATTTCTGAATTTCCTTTCACCACCTGTCTCAGTAATTTTATTTTTTTTTAAAACACGAAGATGGGAGCAATCAGTTTATACCAGGGCTGAGATCTGTATAATATTTTTTATCAGAGGTCTGTCAACTTATTTTGACTACTCGGTATCAACCTTTCTTTGACCCTCACAAGACCTTTAGTTCTTAGGGATACGGGGGAGAAAAATAAAATTTAAAGGAACATCCTATTCAAGCAAGCTTTGATTTTTCGAACGCTATTGAAAAACCTAGGAAAGTTAGGATCGCTATAGGCGTTCCTTAGTTTAGAAGAGGATCAAGTAGTTGTGAAGACCAGCTTTCTTATTAAGATCTGCTTCGGAATCCATGGGGTTTGGAAAGAAAAACCTTTATCCCTTCCCAAAGGCTCGGGAAGACAGTGAATCGCTAAGGTTAGGCCCCAAAATAAACAGAAAACAAGGCAGCAATCAAATCGATTAATATCAAAAAGGTCACAGCAGTCTTGGACTAATCTTCGAGTGCATTTGGGAACGAGAATTACGACTGACTGCATTTTTGGGTTTAATATATCATTCAAATTTAGTACGAAGACCATTAAGCCAAAAATAGCCCAGTAATCTAATCTTTAAATTGCAATTTGAATAATATTACCTCAGATTGCTAAGACAGCCTTTCATGACCTATGTATCAGGAAAACTTACCTCTGTCTTTCCAATTCCCTCGTGGACTATGAATTATCCTATGTATCACCTGTTTTTCTTGTTGTTCTATTCTTCACACCGGCTTGCACATTATTGCTTTCTGCTTGCTTCGTCAGAGGTTGGAATCCTGCAAAGACAAATATAAACCTGATTAGGAAATGTGGTGAAAATTTTAAGGACGAAAACCAAAAATTGAGAACAATAAAAGCTTGAGCAAAAACATAAATATGTACAAAAATCGATAATAAAATTCGTTTATTTACAAATATATATATATATGATATCTTATTTTTTATTCTATTTTGTTTCTTTTTTCATCCGATGATTGTCATGTCATATAGTGTTTCAGATATCACCCGTTGACCGGGGCGCTGAGAACTTCTCCATCGATATTCTCCAGAAGAAAGGAATTTTTTCCTTCGGGAGCCGAGACTCTGAATGGTCCATACCAAAGGTGGTCAAATTTACCATGCTTCGCGGCTTCTTCTCTTCTCGCATCCCATCTTAACACCAAGTCACCTGGGAGGAACTCTCGGTCCTTCGCCTTAAGGTCGAATAGTGCTTTCATATCATCCTGGTATTTCTGCATTTTTTCATCAACCTCCACTCTAACTTGTTGAACCTCAATGAGTTGGTTAATTCTTCTAGTCACATGATTGGGCTCTTCGTTTTGATCCTGCCATAATTTCATCACTGGCAATGCTAAGTTTATGGG
>ML794583.1:216712-231971 GCA_009831015.1 Picea engelmannii
TATTTCTGCATTTTTTCATCAACCTCCACTCTAACTTGTTGAACCTCAATGAGTTGGTTAATTCTTCTAGTCACATGATTGGGCTCTTCGTTTTGATCCTGCCATAATTTCATCACTGGCAATGCTAAGTTTATGGGCAGAACTGCCTCGGTCCCATATACCATCTGAAACGGCGAAATACCGATAGATCTTTTAGTGCTGATGCGGTTTTCCCATAATGCGTACTTCAAATGTATATGCCAGGACCTCTTGTTTTCATTCAGTACCTTTTTAATCACGTTTACCAGGCTCTTATTTGATGACTCAGCCAGCCCATTTCCCTGAGGGTAATAAGCAGTGGAATGGTCGAGGACAATACTGTACTTCTGGCAGAAATCGATCATGGCGATGGATTTGAAGGCCTGGGCGTTGTCAGTAACAATCTTTCGGGGGCACCCAAATCTCGACAAAATGTTATCTTCCAAGAAATCAATCACCACCGAATCTATTTCCCTTTTGGTTGGAATTGCTTCCACCCACTTGGTAAAATAATCTGTGGTTGTTAAGATCCACTTATGCTGAGCACTGGAATGGGGATTGATTTACCCTATGAAATATAATCCCCATTGTTGAAACGGGGCTTCGATTTTGACTGGAACGAGTGGCAATGCGGGGAGTTTCTGCTTACCGGCGAATATTTGACACAAGTTATAGGCACGTACTTTGGCATTGACGTCTGAAAATAGTTTCAGCCAATAGTATTCTGCCCTCAAAATCTTGTAGGCTGTGGCTCTCCATGCATGGTGCCCCCCACAGATTCCTTCATGAAATTCCTCTATGACCCGTGGAGTTTCCGACTCGACCAGACAGACCAATAAGAACCCGAGTGGATCTTTCCAGTATAGTCGATTTTCGGAGAAGCAATATTTCACAGCGTGGAGTTTTAAGGTCCTGTATTTGGCTGGTGTTAGTCCGTCTGGGCACTTCAGGTTTGTAAAATAGAAAACTATATCTTTATACCAGTTTGAGGACATGAAATTTTCTTCAACTTCATTTGGATATGACTGGTCATCTGGTTCTTACCAATGTGCGTCTTCGTCTTGTCCTTGTAAGAAATTGATGTCAAGAGCTCTAAGGTTCGACTCAGCCAAGAGTTTGGCCAGACCCTTTCCCTTTACCAATTTAGTAGGCTTGATTTCCAGGTCAAATTCTTGTATCTTAGCGAGCCAGCGCCCTCATTTTCCATCACTGTCAGGCTATACCAATATATCCTTCACAACACTGGTTGGTACGTACGCGATGATTTTTTAATGTAGAACGTAAGTTCTGAATTCTTTTAGCGCTTTCACCATTGCGTACGCCTGTTTTTCTATTATGTCGTATTTTAGTTCGGCGTCCCTAAGGCTCTTGCTAAAAAATGTGATTGGGCGTTCAAAGCCTTCATTATCTTTCTGCAACAACACCGCTGCGATAGTATGTTGAGAAGCGAATGAGAAGATAAGGGAATCTTTCAAGTAATCTGGGCTTGTTAACACAGGTGCTTCGCTGATGACTTTTTTAATATGTTCGAATGATTCTTTGGCCTCGGCCATCCAATTAACTCTGCTATCTTTCTTTAGCATTGCTGTGATCAATTTGACAATATCAGCGAAATTTGGTATAAACCTTCGCAAGAAATTTATTGTTCCTAAGAAAGCTTGAATTTCTTTAACATTTCTAGGAATCCTGATAGTTTGTATCGCTTCAACTCTCTTAGGATCAATCTTGATCCCATCTTTAAATATGATATGTCCTAGAAGCTTACCTTCTTGCATAGCGAAATGTGATTTCTTTGGGTTCAAAGACAGACCATATCTGCGGCATTTTTCGAAAGTTTGTTTTAAATGGACCAAATGTTCTTCATCGGTTTTAGAAAAAACCGTCAAATCGTCAAGGTAGATTACTATGAACTTATCTCTTTCCCCAATGAAAGCGATATCCATAGCACGCTAGAAGGTAGCCCCTGCATTCATTAAACCAAAAGGCATTTTATCATACATAAATGTACCCCATGGTGTGGTGAAGGCAGTTTTTTCTCTGTCTTGCTCGTTCATGGTGATTTGGTTATACCCAGAAAACCCATCTATCATAGACATACGATTTTCCCCAACTACCCTTTCTAGGACATGGTCCATTTTAGGAAGTGGATAATTATCTTTAAGAGAGGACCTATTCAAGTTTCGGAAATCTACACACAGTCTAATTTCTCCGTTCTTTTTTCTGACCGGGACCAAATTTGCTATCCAGTCTGAGTATCTCAAAGGTACAATTATTTTCGCGTCTAAAAGCTTCTTAACCTCCTTTTCAATAACAGGCAACAAAATGGGGTTAAATTGCCTGAGCTTCTGCCTAAAAGGCTTGACTCCGGGCTTCAAAGGTATCTTGTGCTCAATTATAGAAGTATCATAAGTTCGGAGCTCGTCATAGGACCAGGCAAAAACGTCTTTATATTGTTTGAGTAAGTCTCTATACTAGTCTTTTACCTTGGGAGGGAGGAATTTAGATATCTTTACTATCCTGGAATCTTTTCCAGTTCCTATGTTGCAATCCTCCACTTCTTCTGGTTGGGGCTGTAAAGTGGATTTCACAGGTATGTCATTCTGATCAAAGAGTCTTTCCAAAGGGATTAAGCCTTTCGGAATTTGGTTATTTTTAAGGACCAACATACGATGATCGGCTATTTTTTCTCGAAAAGTTTCAGGATCTTCATCTTCTTGCATGACCCACATCGGGTCGTTTTGGTTCTCTTGATCTGGATGGGTTTCAGAGAACTCGCCTATTGCTATAATAAATTTTTGAATTTGTTTGTCATCTTCAAAAACTTGCCAGTGACGGACATTTTCTGGTATAGAGGGTTTATATTTAATTTCAATATGATATTTCAGTTTAACATTTGTGGGAGGGAAAAAAGTCGAGGCTGCCTTAGCCAAGGCGTCAGCATGTAGATTCTCTGTGTGAGGAATAAAATGAATTTTTATAGATGAGAAAAAATTCTCCATCAAATCCCAAGCACAATTTCTGTATGTTCTCAATCTGGGATGCTTGGCTTGGTATTGTCGGTTTACTTGTTTTACTATCAATTCAGCATCACCGTAAACCTCCAAATCTTTTATGTTTAAATTCTTGGTTGCCTCTAAACCTAAGATTAATGCTTCATACTCGCATACGTTGTTGGTGTAATCAATGTCCCACTGTAAGCGATATGAGAAAGGAACGGTAAACTTACCTTCAGGTGCTATCAAAAGTATGCCAGCACCAGCTCCTTCAAAAGATAAAGCGCCATCGAAGTACATCTTCCAGAGACCACTTTTGCATAGTTCTTCAGTCAAGGGGTTAAGCTCTCCTTGCTTCATATCAAGTTCTTCTGGACATCCATTTAGACCATCATCGAAAGACAATATGCAATTTCCCAAATCTTGGTCTGCGACGTAAATGGGAAAATTATTCGGATTCTGAGGATCAGTGACAGTATATGCCAATCTTGTTTCTCTGTACAATCGGGTAAACTGACCACCGAATACAGGAATTGTGGCATATGACATGTCCAATTGTAGAGAACCTCCCAACTTGGCTCCCCATGACCTGGATAACAACATACCATATTTGGGAGGAATATCTGCAATAACCACATCCATCAAGACACTCTTGACCGGGACCTGAGCTAGGGAAACAACCAGATATTTTATCATTCCCATACATTTAACCTTTCTTGAATCGAAAGAGTATAGATCTTCATAGGGTCTAGTGATCTAGAGGCCCAGCCTCTCCATTATCATTTTGGGCATGACATTATGTGAAGCCCCGGAGTCTAACATGCAGTTATGCAGCAGTTGGTCATGTATATTTAGGGTGATATAGAAAGGAGCGACGTTGTCCTTGGATCCCTCAAAATGGGGACCAAAGGTGATGTTAGGTCTGTCATCTTCTAGGTTGATAACATCAGAGTGACTTTCGGGATCATAAACACCCATCACTTTGGCAATTTTCTTGCGATAAGTTGGGTTTTTCGCTAATTCTACCAAAGGAATCGGTATCTTAATTTTATTTAATTCATTTTCAAAATTGTAAGATGTATTAGTCTTGTCCATTTCTTTGGTTAAGAGCTCTGAGTTCTTTTCTTCCAACTTATTTGTCTGGATCGCTTTATCACTCGTGATTTTAGCTGCAGATGTAACTTTGTCTATCGGCTTAGCTTCTTTTGTTTGGGTTTCAGCCTTTTTCATTTTAGACTCTTGATTCTTTGTTATCTTGACTTTATTGCTGGGTAACAATGTCTCTTCCAAAGGAGGTTCTTGAGATTGACCCCTTGGCAGAATTATCTTAGGTTGTTCAGTAGAGGTGGCTTATTTTTTGACCTGAAATTGTATCTGGGTTGGAAATCAGCCACTATCATTTCTGTTTCTGGTTGAGATAAGCAGAGGTCATTATGATCACCTTCTTCTTCTTCGTTAGGTGTTTGAGGGGTATTTAAAGATTCCTCATACTCTTTCTTGGTCATAAATGGCTATGAACAATCATCACCAAAACATGAAACTTCATCTTCCGAATCCCCGAAATCTTGGAGGTCACTTGCTCCTATAAAATTTTTCGTTTTTCAGTGGAGCTTGTATTTTTTGATCCTCATTCTTTATTTGCCTCTGTTGATTTTGGGGATTTGGGTTTCTCCTGAAGTCCCTCTTGTTAGAAGAATCAGCTTTAGCCTGATCCAACTCCATCCTAGAGATTTTGTTAGACAGATCTTTAATTACTCGGGCCATATCATCCACTATGTCGTTAGTGTATTTATTTGACCCGGAAGGACCTGCTGGTTCTCTATAGCGTCTATTATCGTGGTTGGTTGTTTCTGTTTTAGCCTTCATCTTACCTAAAGCCATCATATTAGATTCTATTTCAACAGCATCGTCTTGCATTCTATTTAAGGTGGCTGCTCTCCTTTCTCGCAAAAGCAATGCAAAATCAGGTTCGAAAGCTCCCGCAAAGGATACTTTGGCTGAGGGTTCAGAAGGTTTAACAGCGGCTAGAATTTTATTATACAGTTTGTTAAATCTCAAACTAAATTCCATAACTATTTCTAAGCTCTTTTTCTTTAGAGATACAAACTCGGTAAGGTAGTATAAGTGATCTTGAGGAAAGTGTCTTCCAAGGCGTTATATGTCCGAATAGACGCCGCAGGAAGACTCCGAAACCAAGTTCGAACCTGTCCTTCGAAGGTTTGGACCAGTAGTATCGAATAGACATCTTCGTGTTCAATACCACATATGTCTGCGAACTGGTCAAAGAATTTTATATGCTCAGCTGCGGTTAGATCTCCTTCCCCAGTGAACTTAGGAAGATTTTTGATGTACTTGTCAGGTAAATCATGGAGGGGAAGGGGTAAAACCAGGGGAGCGTATCTCGCTGCTACTTTTGCAAATACTCCGGGAGGAGGGACATTGTGTTGTCCTCCACCTCCTCCTCCTATGCCAGCCATCGACTTGGGAGTAGCAAATGGGGGTGTAACACACTTTTTTGAATCAGGTGAAACTGGGAAGTTCTGATGAAGAAAGGAGGGTATGTCAAATGATAACGATCTCTCTAAAGGGCCTTTTCCCCTGTTTGTGGACGAGAAATTTTGAGGTGGCTCACTCCTAAATTTTGAGTAGTCTGTTTCCAGATCTTCGGTATCAAACGAAGGGTTGTAAGAAATAAGAGGTTCTGAAGGGCATTTAGTCTTTACAAGCGGGTTTTTGGTTTTATTAACTGAAGCAGCTACCTCCAACGAGCCTCTCGCTTTTAAAATTTTCTCAGGATTATTAACAGGCGCAATTAGCTTGCCACCCAGGTTCTGTCTGGTATGCCTTCTACCAGACTCCAGATTGTGTTTCAGTGGAGTCGCCAAGTGAAAGATGTAAAAATCCTTAAAACTGTGTGCACTCTATGTTCACTATCAAGGAGTAACACTATCAACGAAATAGTTTGTCGTTCTCCTAGGGAAAAGATTTCGTAACTTCGGTCCCCGGCAACGGCGCCAGAAAGATGTTGTTCCTGAGTCTGTACTTAAGGCTTTAAAGTACAGTGTCAAGGCATCCGAAAGTATGATAATGGTCGATAAAGGATTTCATTAACCTTCGGTATAGGAAGCTAATGAAGGTTTCTATGTTCATGCTGTCTAGCTTCCAACTGTTCCCGAGTAGCAATATCTTGTTCAATGGCTGCCCATGAACGTTCTAATTCTTCCCGGGTATTTGCGGTTCTAAGGATCGTATAGAAAAGACTTAACACGATATGTGTTTGATCTGATATCTCGGGTTGAATATTAGGTTGAATTACCGTGGGTGCAGTCATTGAGGAACAGTAAGGGTATGGAAATGATTTAACGGGAGATTTTAATCGCTGATTCAATTCGGTCGAGATAAGAGAAATCTTCGCATGAGGAACGAAATAGGAATACAAACTAAAGGCCCTTTCCCGTAACTGTATGATTTTTAGTAAAAGGTGTGAAATGAGAGAAAAACATCTAGTTGCAAGTAACGTAAAATTCTTATCGGTAAAAAACTCACGTATACGTAGAAGAGGAAATTGACATGAACATAATTGACATGATGCAAGTAAACATAAAATTCTGTAACTGTAGCTTGGTCTTACACCTGCTGGCAGCCGGTGCAGAGGAAGGACAAGAGACAATTACCGAAATATGAACTTCCTTCACTATAGTAGTAGTCGCACTAAGTTATAGTGATACCTCTCAATTATGTAGAGCAAAATGAAAAGAAACAAAGAACATAACAAAACAAGCTAATTGTGTAGAGCAAAATGAAAAGAAACAAAGAACATGACAAAACAAACTTGAAATACAGTCGGGACATAATCGGGAATCTTGAATTTGCTTTGTATTAACTTCCTTCATGGGAGAACTCTGTTACAATAAGCACCAAAAAGTCCAACCTTGATCTCTTCTTTTTGTGATGTATTTATACAAAATTTTCCTCTCGGTTCAGAAGAGCCAAATTACTCCATCTGTCCGAATCCACGTTTCAAAAAATGCCAGGTGCTGATTTTTGCTTAGATTTAATACACATGATACATTTGTCCAAAAAATGGAATACAAGGTGTGAAGGTTTTGCATTGACAGCTGGGGGGAGAAAAATAAATCCATCTCGCCTATTTTATTTTTACGAAGTGCTAGGTGCCTGCCCTCGAATAGATTCAGAGTACCTGATACACTTGTCCACAAACTGGGTTACCAGCTGTGAAGGCTCAGCCTGACAACGGGCTTCGGCAAGATAGCACTCTCGAGCCAACTGTGGAAGCTTATCACTACCTGTATCTTGACGAGTTCAAGGGCACCAAGTTGTGCGCTGGGTCGGATCAAATGTTTGTCAATTTGTTCTGAGTCCGCCCTGTCCATCTTGGAGATTTCCGTCGAATTTCTCTCATTCTCCTCTTTTAAGTTGAGAGAAATCTGATCTATATTTATCTGCCTCAGCGCCTCTGTGTCACCTCCAATTTCTATCCCTAATTTCTCACCATTTATGTTATTGACGGCCTCTTCTAACGAATTCATCACTTTTTGAGCCTGTTCCTTGCTTAAAGTGATATCTTGTTCCCAATTTTTTAACAAGATATTTCCCCTGGTTTGTTTGGCAATGGTGAGCCCGGGAGGCCCTGAAAACCTGTTGTTGGTCGCTATCACTGCCTCTTGGAAAGCGAATCGAGCAACCTCCGTGTTCCTTTCTTTGTTAGTCATATTCTCAGAGATTTGCTGAATTAAAAAGCAGTCTCCTCGAATCTCTCTAACTTTGTTTAGCAGGCTCTTTTTAGTGGAGGAGATCCTGCTCCGAATATCGGTTGCTTGGGATTTCATGGTCTCGATGTCAACCACCTTGCTTTTTGTGACCTCCAACTGAGCCTGCAGTTGTGTAATCATATCTCTCTGCTGGCCCGATTGTACCCGACCATCTCGGATTGTAGAATTCGCTTGTTCCAGCTTGGTCTTAAGGACTTCAATTTCTTTCTTGTCGGCCAATTGGGCCAACTCGATTTCTCCGCTTACTTGACTCCTTGCGCTTTCTATTGCCGAAGCCACCCTGGCCTCAAGGGTCTTGATCAGGTGATTTTTTGCCTTGAGCTGTTTTTTTAACAATTCGACCGAGAATTGATTTGCCGTTGCGTAGGCTCCTAGCGTTCCCGCGATTTCAGTGGCAAATTCATCTTTCTTTTTATTTCTCCCATCGGTCAACACTTTGAATTTCTTAGCAGTGGACTCTCCCTCTTGATAAAATTCTCGCTTTACCACAGCTTTCCTCTTTTTGTCAAAGAAGAATTCGTTAGGAGGGAGTTCTTCTACCCTTATAGGCCTCAGCTCCTCACCAAATATCCACCCTTCGCTAACGCCTCCTTGTGCTGAATGCAAGGGCGTTACAGAGGTGATGGGTTGCCCGATCTGTTTCGCACCCTTCCCTGGTGTGCTGAGTGGATCCTGCCCTTTCGGGAGGCTGGAAGTCTTCGACCCGGCTTCCGGATTCTGAGTTTCCAGTGGGTTTGTGTCTTTTATTTCCACCTCCGGACTATGTTCCTTGGGAGGATCAGTATTCTCCTTTTCTGTTTCGGGATTTCGCCCCTGCTCAGGGCTCTTGCCCTTGTCTAGATTTTTCTCCTACTCGGGGGTTTTTTCCCTTTCGGGATTCTTCTCTTGTTCCCCTTCTTGACGTTTTTCGGGGTTAGAGGTTTGCCCCTCAGAACTTTCGACTTCCTTTTATTTATCTTTAGGAAGTCCCAAACCCCCCAGCACAATGGGGAGGCACGTTTTCCGATGCTCCTGAAATTTTAAAACAGAAGTTCTGTCTTCGGGCGCTAGGGACCCGATCCGAAATTGCACCTCTGAATACGATCTCGCCCCTCGGAAAACATCATCCGAGGGTGAACTTTCATGTTCAAACCTTTTTAATCCGCAATTTCCTAAATGGGTTTTTACGATTCTCTGCGGATCGTGCTTTTTGTACTCAATGTAGGCTAGGCTCAAGTCTTCTAAGGCTACAGCTTCAGCCTTAGCGTGCCCGAAATCTAATAATGAATATGAATTTAGCCGAATAGGGAAAGATGGCCATACCTTCTTGGATGACGCCTTGAGCTCTTTGCTCACTCCGCCGATTACTGTTTGCCGAGCAATTTCGCGACAGGCAAGTTTGTCGGGAATGAACAGCGGTAGTGCCGAAGGAGGAATAGCAGCTCCAAACACTCTCAAATAAGAGAATTCTTCTTCTACGTACTAGTCTGCAATATGGCTTAGATTCTCGGCAATGCTATCCGAGATACGGGGTGGTAAGAGACCAAAAATGATGACGTGCAGGGGCACCATCACCCAGTTAAAGATTTCGTAAATAAACTTGTTCGCGTTATTTTCCCACAGCTTATCGTGGTACTCGTGAATAGTCTTCTCGTGGGCTGGGCTCCAAGCCCAATTCATTAAAGGAAAAGGCGTCATGGATCATATTGCGTCCATGAGATATGCGGACATGAAGAATCCGGATGGCTTTCCAGCTAATTTTTGCTCCCGGTACTCGGTGATCCTGTTGGACAAACTATTGGAGAGTATTTTTGCCCAATTGAATAAGGAACCTTCTGCTACCCAATAGATGAGAGGTACCCACTGGACGTAAAAATGTGCGGTATCCTCCCACCCGAAAATCCGACAAGCCATCATTGCCACATACATAAAACTTGGCTCCAACGAAGAAATTGAATACATGCCCTTGTCATTCACTCTGAATGTCCCGAAACATGACACCCAATCTTTTATCAAGCCTGGCAGGGTTCTGTCAAATTCTTCGCACTCTTTCTTTTTGAAGTCCGCCAGGAATTCTTTGCCATATGTATACTCAGAAGTCGCTGGGAGCTTGTACATAGACTGGATATGTTCAGGCCTGAAAGTCCCGACCATGGCCTGTCGGTCACTTAAGATAGTTCTGGAGGGCAGGTCGACATGATCCAATGCCCATCGGATCATATCGTAGTATGGGAGAAACCGAGGTCTGGTTGCAACTAGGTGCATTCCCGACTGAACAATTGTCTTGTACTTGGTGTTCAGGTCGTCTTTCTCAATATCGAGGTTATCTTCATCAGAATCTGAACAGTTAACCATCCCGGACTGTAGAATATTTGAAATAGACGACCAAGTGGATACTGAGCCACTCGTCCGGGGCGAAGTATCTGATACATTATCCGAACCCTGTGCTACAATCTCGACGTTTTCTTTCGCTGCTCTCCTTGGCGCCATGGATGAAGCTTGCTTTTGTGCTCTTCTGCAGTAGACCTGTGTATACATGCGGGAATGAGTTTCCTCTGAGAAAAGTGAGTTCTATGTGCTTTAAGAGAAATGTTTTTTGGAACAAAACGAAACTTTCGTATATATTTGAAAATCTGTACCTTTCGAACAAGTCTGTCAAATCGCACATAAAACCAAATTAAATGCGTAAACCCGATCTTATGTATTTGTGGATTTACCCTAAACCTTTATTAATGTCATCAATGTTTGGCGGTATTGACAAGCAATCGGGTCATGGAGAGCAATTAAATCCCTCGTGCAGTGTGTCACCCTCGATGCACGGGACGTATCTCATTTAAATTGATTTTCTTAAAACTTCGAATCTTAGTGACTTAAAGATTTCCTCGCTTTTCGCCACATCGTGAATTTCCCTTTGACGTTTTGACTTTATAGCTCGCGAGACTGTGAGTTCCGATTTTAGTGTAATTATCAATAACCATGATTTGGCAGATTCTTAATCCCATAATTAACTTAATCGCCATATCGCGATTCGGGAATTCGAAGACAAACTTTCAGGAAATTGATATGCCTAGTCGTGATGTAGCGATGTGGCGATAATTAAGGTTCAAATTAAGAGGAGGGAAATTTAGATTAGACGATTAATTAATCTTGTCATAATGATGTCGCGACTTTGCGAATCGGAGTTTTGGACACCTTTAATTTATGAAAGAAAAAGCCAAGCGGCGATGTGCCGAGAACCAAGTTTCATCGTCGTTAGCCTTTTTACCTTTGGTTATGGGCTGAGGTTATCAAAGTTATCGCATCATCGGCTCTCGGGGCTGTAAGGAGAAAAACTTCGTCTTGACGAATGCCGAGGTGCGAACTCCCGATGATGTCTAATCAAGGCTTAATGGTTTTACTATAGTCACTGTCGTGGGTGAAAAAATTGAAAACACGAGTTCGTAGTTTCGGGGCTCGGGCCTTGCGAATTCAAAAAATTAAAGTGTACAACTCGCGAGATATTTTCTTTGAAAAATGAAAGAGCGTTGCTCATTCAGATGACAAGATTTAAGGGTCGTATGATTTCCAAATTTAAAGAAAAATAACTTTAGGTCTCAAGTATCAAACGTTGAAAATTACGCGAGGCGAAAAAATAAGGGCAGCTCCAACAGGATCTACCCTATAGGTCAACTAGAGAAAGTGGAGGTGAATATAGAAGGGGTGAAGACAAAGGTCAACTTCATATTCATAGATATTATGGAGATTATGATCCCTATCCTGCATTTCTTGGCATTGATTGGTCCTTCGAAAACAATGTGGTGATGAAATTAAAAAAGAGGAAGATGTCATTTGAGATAGACACCCTGGGTGTGATCGCACTTCTATATTCTAATGAAGGAGACAGATACAATGAGCCAATGGATGAGGATGTGCGAAGCTCTATTATTGAGAACATTTATAATATCACTAGGCATAAGGAATATTATATCGATCCCACCGCAGATGGAGATTTGAGCTGGTGAAGAATGGAGTCCTATGACATGGATTCTGAAGATGCCATGGGAAGTTGGAAACACAAACTATATGAAGTTTCTACAAAGAGGTGTTTGCATATCACCATCGAGTTGTGTGAGGAAGAGTTTCGATCCTACTGGTATGATGGGTCAGATTCGATGGATAGGTTTATTGCATGGATGAAGCACATTCTCGAACACCACCGAGTTTGCACTTTTGATATCATGCTAATAGGAATACCTACATGATGGTGGGTAGCACATCAAGACCCCTCCATTGAATGGGCAGTTGTGGAAGCATCCATTCAGGAGATTCATACCAGATGTAGATATTCATCGATACATCTGTTCTTGTGATTGGAGGTGGATAGATACACAATGTCATGGGATGCACAATCGATACCTTAAGGCCACATGTAGGTTTCCAAAAACAAAGATTTTTCCTATGGTTCCTTGGTTTCCCATGGGGTATGTAAATAAGTTTCATGCATGAAAAATAGGTCTCGCTACACCATATGTGGTAGAAGGAAAAATTTATACTTGTTCAATCGCACTTAACCCAATTGAGAAAACAAATGAATCTTACAATAACAAAGAGGTAGGAATTAGTAAATGGATGTCATTGGATATTGAAGGCCAAAATTGGTATCTCAGTGGGAAAAATGGATTGAATGGATATGTGTGAAGAGACATTGCTACCCACCAGGGGTCACTCTGATCAATTAACCAAGGAGGGAGTCCTACAAGGGTGAATTGGAAGCATGAACAACAACCCTAGAGAGTAATATGTGTGCATGTATGGAGATGTTACTGTCACCATCAAAGTTCTACAATCCTAGTATTTTCATGCATTAAAACATTAGAATGTGCATTGATACTAATATACCATGTGCACAATATTTGGTGTCCCCTATCCCTTGATTAATTGGTAAACTCGATTATACAACACCATTATAATCCAAACTGCAACATAGACCATTCACTGGAATATTCATAATTATTCAAAATCACTCATATAAAAAGCATACTTAGATTTATAATCATGCATAAATAGAACATCCATGAACAATCACATAAAAAGACACATTCAAACATAGAATTTAATGTGGTTAACCCAATCCTTGGGCTACATACACAACAATTGGGTTCTTTATTATTCTTCATGCAATTCATCGTAGTATTTCACACTGCACTACAATAGATACATCATGATAGCATTCACAATCCTTCCTAGACACTTTATCGTGCAAACCTCTCTCTGCAAAATCTCCCCTAAACCTTCATATATAGCCTCTCTCTCATTCTCAACCTATTCTCCTAGAAGCAACAACCTATTCACCCAACCTATTACATATTTGTACACATATTTTAAGGCTCAAAATCATACTAGCTTATCCCAAAACCCTATGAAAACTCATTATAACTTATTACAAATCATGACAACACATAGTTCATGCATGATTTTTCTACCTTTGTGCCTGCATGTTTCTTTTCCTTCCTTTTCACCTGCATGTTTCTTTTCCTTCCTTCTCACCTGCATGCTTCTTTTCCTACTTTATATCCTTTTTTTATTTCCTTTTTTTATTCCCTTTCTTTATCTTTGTATGCGTCACTAAATTTGATTTTACTGCACACTCTGATCCTGAATGTGCCTTTACTATGCACTTCGATCATGAATGTGCATTTATTGTTCACTCCTCAACCCTTAGGATATTTCTTAAAATTGCATCCAAAATTCCTATCCAACAATCCCCCAACACTCACATGTGGCTCGTCACAAGCCACTCGGGCCTGTTGTGTCGCTCCCTTCCATGAATCCATAATTTTTTGCAATGTCTCTATGGCTGTAGTGACTTCTTTCTTTGCCTCGGCCTCCCTCTCCAACATTTCTTCTATGGACTATGTTGTTAAAATCGCAATATTATCCTCGCAGCCTTGCTCAGATTGCTTCTCCATGCCCTACATCACTTCCAATCCCCCTATTATCTTGAATTCTCTGTCTTGTAGGGGTTCCAATCATTGTGCGATAGTATCTTTTGACCTACCCTCATCTACTCTATCTCATTGTATAATTGTTTTTTTACAAGAATGGTCATCATGCATTCCGTTGGTGGTAGAGTGGTTATGCTTTCATTGGATTTTTGTGCCTTCTCCTACACACTTCTTACTCTTTCCTTGATTTCCTTTAGCTCCAGATTCACCATTAGTTATGTCCAAATCCTTGTACTTTCTTCACATAGTCTCACGCACTCCTCACTGAGACTCTTAATGCTTGCAACTGAGGTTACGGTTGTTCTATCTCTTTTTTCCTTCTCCTCGTGTAGTGTATCTGGTGTGGTGCATGCTTCCAACTCTCCAATCCTGTTGTGGAATCCTTGAACTACTTCATTGATTTTTTATATTTGATCCTCTATTTTGTCTTTTATCACCACTCGTATCTTGGGAATCATGCTATATATCTTCTGGATGGCTTGTTGTACCCTCTCGGACTTTTGTTCAGCCTCTTCCTTCTTCTACAATACCTCAATATGAACCTTGTGTGGTTTTTCCTTATCCTTCGCTACCTTGGTGTTGGGGCTTAGAAATGTCATATTTTCATCCACCTTTCCCTTCATCATTCTTCACATTGAATCGCCCCATTAAACTTTCATGATATCATTTTCATAAATATATTCGGATTTCACCTTATTATTTTCCACTTTATTCATTTTAGTATTAAAAGGGAATTTGTGATTAAATATTAGAAAATCGACATGTTTTCATATATATCTCAAAAATGTGTGAGCTTTGTAATGTGTAGGAATATGTGAAGGATTAACTCAAAAACACTTCTCGAATAATTCCTCCACCATTTCAGGATTTGAGGAGATAATTCAAGCCTATTCCAAGGAGAAGATCATGGAGATTTGGTTGGCATATCTTATCCAATATATATCAGAGATATGTGTGAGGATTTGAAGGGATTAAATTTTGTAATAATGGGAAATTGGTTGAGAGAAAAGTGGATATGTAATTATGAGATGGTTATATTATCTTCAAGGCTCTCATGTATAAAAGAGAGTGCTCTCTCTTCATGAGGGAGTAGTCATTGATGTTGGTTGTGGAGCCTGATTATCTTCCTGATTTAGAGGGCCTTTCTTTCAGCTGTGTTTATACCCCATGAAGTATTTACACCCCAGAAGCATGTACACTCTTCCACGCGGGGGAGTGCAGAGGGGGTGGTACCCCCTCTGCGGGGTCCGGGGGGGGCTATCCCCCCGGATGGAGGGTCTGGGGGCAAGCCGGCCCCCGAAGAAAAAATTGCCTTGTAAAAGTATACTGTAATTTCATTGTAAATCTAAACCATTCATTATAAGGTCGCAGATCTAATGGTAGAGATTATGTTAGGGTTTTTTTCCCTAGAAGGCAACCCTCTTTTATGAGGGAAATGTATTGCGGCTATGGATGATGGTGAATATTGTATTCTGAGAGAGGAGACTGTGAG
>ML794583.1:235325-247127 GCA_009831015.1 Picea engelmannii
TTCATCAGCAGTTGGCAGCTTGATGTATGCAATGGTTTGCACAAGACCAAATATTGCACATGCAGTGGGAGTTGTGAGCAGGTATATGAACAATCCAGGTAAAGAACATTGGGAGGCAATAAAGTGGATTCTCAGGTATTTGAAAGGTACTACTACACATGCATTGTGTTTTGGAGGTTCAAACACTTTTCTACAGGGATATGTTGATTCAGATATGGCCGGTGATAAAGATAGCAGGAGAAGCACCACAGGGTATGTTTTTACTATAGGTGGAACAACAGTAAGTTGGATTTCGAAACTGCAAAAGGTTGTTGTACTTTCAACAACAGAGGCAGAGTATGTTTCTACTACAAAGGCTAGTAAAGAGATGATTTGGTTACAAAGGTTTATGGAGGAATTGGGAAAGAAGCAGGAGAACAACAGGTTGTACTGTGACAGTCAGAGTGCCATTCACCTTGCAAAGAACTCAGCCTTCCATTCGAAGACTAAGCATATATAGTTGAGGTACCACTTCATACAATCCACTTTGGAAGATGGACAATTGAAACCGTAAAAGATACACACTAGCCAGAATCCTACAGACATGTTAACAAAGGGAGTAACCAGGGAGAAACTGAGCTCTTTCTCAGTTTCAGTTGGTCTTCAAGAATGAATATGAAGATGAGAAATTTTCCAGGTCCAAGAAGGTTCAGAGCCCATCATATACAGCAGCGGTGGAGTTGTTGAGATCAATCTCCAAGTGGGAGATTGTTGGTTGTGGAGACTGATTATCTTCTTGATTCAGAGGTCCTTGCTTTCAGCCGTGTTTATACCCCATGAAGTATTTACACCCCAGAAGTATGTACACTCTTCCACGCGGGGCAGTGTAGAGGGGGGGTACCCCCTTTGCGGGGTCCGAGGGGGCTATTTCCCCCGGCTAGGGGGTCTGGGGGCAAGCGGGCCCTCAGTGGGGGTTCGGCGGCGAAGCCCCCGAAGCAAAAATTGTCTTGTAAAAGTATATTGTAATTTCATTATAAATATGGGCCGTTCATTATAAGGTCGCAAATATAATAGTAGAGATTATGTTAGGGTTTTTTACCCTAGAAGGAAACCCTCTTTTATGAGGGAAATGTATTGCGGCTATGGATGATGGTGAATATTGTATTATGAGAGAGGAGAATGTGAGAAAAAGAAGAGGAAGTTACAACGGGTTTTGTTGTAGGTTATATCCCTTCATTTGTTGGATAATAATAAAGGAAGGACCTGGCAATTTCTCTGGTGGACGTAGCCCACACTGAGTGAACCACGTAAATCTGTGTCTCTCTTGTATTGTGTGTCTCCTGTGTTTTGTTTCTGCATTTGTTTTATTTTATTGCTCCACGGTCCTGTATTTCTAACAATTGAGTAGTCTTTTAGTAGTAGTCATTAGGATTTGAAAGAAAAAGGGATTCTTAGTTTGATTCATGATTTCATTATTGTTTTTCATGATTTGTCATTTGATCATTGTGATGTATTGAAATTTATTTACTCTTAGTGTGAGCTCACATGTGTCACCCTGTTTCTCTTCACATGTTGTTTATCCTTTAATGCAATTTTCCATTCTTAGATTAATTTCATTTACGCAATTTCATTTCAGTCGTCTGTTGTAGTAATTCAATTCGAAGTTGTGTGTTTCATCTTCTTGCATTAGATTAATGATTTAATTCCAGTTGTAGCTTCGACATTAGATTATATTAGTTCCACTTCAATCCTGCATATACTTTGTGTGTGCTTCGTAAGTTTATGAACCTCGGATTGACAAATTAGATAGTTGGGCTCATACCTCTCATTAATCACTCGTTACAAGAAGCTACAATATATCACAAGTATAGGTACATCTATGTATGGTAGAGTGTACAAATGTAAAATTTCAAGGTGAGAATAATGTAAGAATGATGGTAGGAATGTACTAAATTCTTAATTTTAGTATGCATGTTCCCAACTTCACACTTTTCATTTTGGGAAATACCTTGTCCCCACTTGCCTCCACTTGGTGATACGTTCCCCATCCTTAGAAAATTAGGATACAAATATATCCATACTTAGACTTTATGAAATATTAATATAATATTGCCTTGGGATAAAGCCCCCTTGGCTTATCCCCTCTTCCTAGAATCTTAGCCCCCTTTTGCTTCTAATGGAGTTGATCCCCCCATACTCTTTTTTTCTAGTTGGTATGCAGCAGTGATGCATTTTGATTAATATTATCGAGTGTGATTACATATTACAATGATAGGCTCATTCACCTTTTAGCATCCAGGATATCCATCCTAATAACCACACATGCACTCTAGCGTCAAAACATATATACAAAGGCACTCTAGCCCAAAATATCATGGCTAACCATCATGTACATTTACAATTTGGGGTTCATCCTGGGGTATTGCATTCCCCTCCCCCTTATTTATGCACTATCCTTAGTGCATTATATACACACGTCTAATCAAAATCTTCAAAAATCTTCAAAATGTTATGGGTATTCTTCCCGCATGGAATATTCATGTTCCCAAGTTGCATCTTCGAGACCTTAATAGGTCCAATGGACCTTTACCATCCCTATTGCTCAATTCTAGAGCAACTTGACCATCTGATCCAATATGCACATTGGTTTTACTCAAAAGTCTTCTTCTTGCTCCACCTGAATCACATTCCAATCAATTACATGATTGCATCAGGTACATATTTTTTAAGCAAAGACACATGGAATACATTATGAATAAACATGGATGTGGGTAGTGCAAGCATGTATGAAACAATACCAATCCTCTCCAAGATTTCAAAGGGTCCACAATATCTTGTTTCCAGCTTTTCACAGTTCCCCAACTTTAAGGAACTTTTCTTGGCCTTCACTTTTAGGAGTACATGGCCACCCACTTTAAACTCTCTATGATTTCATCCCTTATCTACATAGATTTTCATCCTATCTTGGGAAGATTTTAAATTATGCTTTATACTCACCATCTATTCTTCCATTTCCCTAAGGAATTTTGGCCCAACCACTTCTTTGTCTGATGGGTTGTCCCAGCTTACGGGCATGTTGCACTTTATACCATATAATGCTTCAAATGGGATCATCTTTAGAGATGTTGCATACCCATTATTGTAATAAACCTCGACTAGATGTAGATAATATTTCCATTTTAATGGTTTATCCATCATGTACATCCTCAGCATATCCTCAATCACCCAATTTACCCTCTCTCTTTTCTCCCAACTGACTCTAGATGATATATTGTGATAAATTTCAGATTCATCCCAAATCCTTTGAATAACCCTTTCCAAAATTTTGATGTAAATTTGGGATCTCTGTCAAAAACAATTTCCTTAGGCACACCAAGTATCCTGGAAATTTCCCTCATGTAGATATCAGAAATATTAGCTTCTTTGTGAGTGACATTCATTGGAATAAAATGAGAATATTTAGTGAGATTATCCACCACCACTGATCCAAGTGGATATCGGTGGCCACCAACCTCTTCCAACTGGCTCAAAAGAGTTTTTTGACAATTTTGGCAATTTACTATTTTTAGCAGTTTTAACTTCTGGGGCCATTTTGAGGGCCTAAATGATGGTTTTTCGGGATCGTGCTTATCAATGTTAGATGAACCAATGATTGAGCCCCCAAAATTAATATCCTCAACGATACCTTTCCAACGGGCTATCATACGCCTAAAACAGAGATTGTATGCAAAAGTTACGACCTCGGGAAGTTGATGGACTAACTTACCCAAACAGGGACCACATGACTTTTGGCGCTTCATATCCTAGGGTTAGGTTTTTGGCATTCCTGTTTATTGTAAAAAGTACTTTAGAGCCTCATTTTAATTATCTTCTTGTGAATGAGCGCATCCATCACATCTCTTCTCAGAGATAAGCCGCCACCATTCCAACAAGCTTGTTTCCTCTACATTTTAGAGTTTCATCTTATTTCCTTATTGACTAGAAAACCAGTTTTATTGTATCTCTGTTATTTTGTGTTAAGAACCTGTTAATAATCTGTATTCATTTTTTTCTTCTCATAAAATATGGATCAGTGGTATCAGAGCGTTCTGCTCCTTGCCATCTTAATGCATGTCCCCAATGAGGTCAGTGTACAAAGAGTTCGGTCTTAAGCTTGTTTCTCTTCAGGACAAAATCTCTCGCACACCCAATCAACCTCTCATGGTAGGAGAAAAGAAAGATGAAATGATAGAAGATCCTTTCAAACTGTTGATTGAGGAAGCCCTCATGCAACAAAGGAATGACATGATGGATAGTTTCACGCAAATCATTCGACGACTACCAACAAGCGACGCATCTTCTTCAAGTGGAGGCACCACCCCCTTCAAGGTACAAATAAACTTCAATATTCCTATATTCAAAGGTCAGATAGACACAAATGATGTAGGCAAGTGGTTGAATCTACTAGAAGGGTATTTTTCTGTCCATAACTTTTTGAATAGAGAAAATATTACTTTTGCGCTCCTCAAAGTCATTCCCCATGTCAAAGATTGGTGCGAAACTTTATGTGAGAAAAAGGAAATAGAGGAACCCTCATTATTTACAGTCATGGCCACCTGGGGTCCTATTAAGGAACAATACTACCCTGTCAGAAGTTATGATGACTTGTATACCAAATGGACCACACTGCGACAAGAAAGAGACCAAGCAATGCCAGATTTCATGAATATCTTTCATACCTTGCACACCAAGTTGGGTATCAAAGATTCAGAGCAACATCTGGTGCTCAAGTATCGCAACACTCTGCATAGATACATCCAGACCGAAATGGAATTTTTTGACATCTCATCCTTCAGTGCGACTTACCGATATGCCGTCAAAATCGAGCTAAAGCTCAAACAAAAGACGTGGCAATTTGGGCCTGGGAACCCCTCACACCAAAAGCCATGAAAGGGTGGCCCCAACCCATAGAACAAAGGATAGAGAAAATATGGATAGTATTAGGACAACCAGTTCAAACTGCAAGCAAAGAAGGACACCAGAAAGACAAAAAAAGATACCAGGAAGTGGTGCAACTTCCATAAGATCCCTTGGCATAACATTGCTAACTACCGCTCAAAGCAATTGTTGGTGGTTGAAGTGAAAGCCTCTTAATTAGATGTGGGTTCAAAATCTGAGCCAGAACCAGAAAGGGGAAGATAGATCATTGACGCAAAACCCAGTGCCACCATTGCTACCACAAAGCTCTAGCCTACTGAACCAGACAAGCCAGAAGAAGGAGAATGCCTCTTCCATTCACAGATGTGGGTAAAAGGCACCCCAGTGCACTGCATTGTGGATAGAGGTAGCCAGAAGAACCTCATATTAGCAGAGGTTGTCAAGTGGCTAGCCTTGTCGACAACACTGTACCCACAACCCTACACCATTGGATGGCTCTACTAAGGAAGCAATCTCAACGTCAACCAACAGCGTTGACTCTCATACAACATCAATCCCTTCAAAGATGAGGTATTGTGTGATGTTTCTTCTCTCAAATTTTGTGATGTTCTTTTGGGCCAACCTTATTTATGGAAACATCATGTTGTATATGAGTATAGGCCTCATAGTTTTATTATTACTTTGAACAAGAAATTGTACAGGATACCCGAGGTAGTACCACCTAGTGTTATTTCCTTGATCTCTTCTAAGAAATGAAGGAAGATCAACTCTCAGATAGGGAAGTTTGTCTTCTTCGTGATTCGCTCCTAGAATAAGTGAAAGATCATAGCCAAATCCAAGGTCTCTTCAGTCGAAATCTCCACACAGTAAAAGAACTCTCCACATGGGATGAGAGCCTTCCCTATGTCCAACATAGCTACAACTGAGCCCTACATAGCTCAACCGGCCACAACCCATTTCAGGTGGGGCTGGTATTCCAACCATTGGGTCGAATAGATGTTGCACTTCCCCTTGAGGTCACCTCGCCCGACTCATCTCTTGCTCCAAACGAAGCTGAAAAATCCACCTGGTTCATTGAGTGGATCCAACACATCTGCTAACAGGTTCAAGATATCTTACAGAAGTTCCATCATCAACATTAGGTGCCACATAAGTTTTAGGTGGGCGACAAATTTTGGTTTCACTTGTAGAAAGACTGCCTTACAGGACCCCATCGGAAGCTTTGCACACTCCATTATGGTCCGTACACCATCACCAAGGCCACGAGGAATAATTCTTTTGAGCTCAACATTCCTCCTTTCCTTGTCCTGCACCCAGTGTTCAACGTGGATCTCCTTCACCCCTATTTCCCACCATTATTGGACACCTCAGACATAGCAGAGAAGCTGAAACCAACAGAGCTCAACCCTGACTGCATACAATAAGAATCCAACGATCATATTGTGGACTAATGGATCAAGGGAACTTGACAACAAAGGATCCATCTTTATCAAATCATCAAAGCAGGGCAGCTTCTGCACCAAGGCAAGTGGTTCACCCGGGGACAAATTCAACAAAAATTTCCTGATCTGATGGGGGAACTCAATGCAATGGATACCATTGCTTCCTAAGGAGGGATTATTGATCTAGGTGGATATCAGTGGCCACCCATCTCTTCCTTCTAGCTCAAAACAGTTTTCTGACCATTTTGGCAATTTACTATTTTTAGCAGTTTTAACTTCCGGAGCCATTTTGAGGGCCTAAATGAAGGTTTTTCGGGATCGAGATTCTCGATGATATTCTAAGGCATGATTGAGACCCCAAAATGAATCTCTTCGATGATACCTTTCCAACAGGTTATCATACGCCTAAAACGGAGATCGTATGCAAAAGTTACGACCCTGGGAAGTTGATGGACTAACTTACCCAAACGGGGCCCACATGACTTTTGGCGCTTCATATCCTAGGGTTAGGTTTTTGGCATTCTTGTTTATTGTAAAAAGGCCTTCAAAGCCTCATTTTAATTATCTTCTTGCGAATGATCACATCCGTCACATCTCTTCTCAGAGATAAGCCACCACCATTCCAGCAAGCTTGTTTCCGCTGCATTTTACAGTTTCAACTTATTTCCTTATTGAATAGAAAACTAGTTTTATTGTATCTCTATTATTTTGTGTTAAGAACCTGTCAATAATCTGTATTCATTTCATTCTACTCATAAAATCTGGAGCAGTGGTATCAGAGCGGTCTGCTCCTTGTCATCTTAATGCATGTCCCCAACGAGGTCGGAGTACAAAGAGTTGGGTCTCGAGCTTGTTTCTCTTGAGAAAAAAATCTCTCACACACCCAAGCAACCTCTCATGGAAAGAGAAAATAAAGATGACATGACAGGAGATCCTTTCAAACTATTGATTATGGAATCCCTCATGCAACAAAGGAACGTGATGATGGATAATTTCACACAAATCCTTCGACGTCTACCAATAGGCGACAAATCTTTTTCGAGCGGAGGTGCCACCCCCTTCAATGTACAAATAAACTTTGATATTCCTATATTCGAAGGTCAGATAGACGCAGATGTTGTAGACAAGTGGTTGAATCTACTAGAAGGGTATTTTTCTATCCATAACTTTTCGAATGGAGAAAATATTACTTTTGCACTCCTGAAACTTGGTGGGAAACTTTCTGTGAGCAAAAGGAAACAGAGGAATCCTCATTATTTACAGTCACATCCACCTAGGATTCCTTCAGGGATGCTATTAAGGAACAATACTACCCTGTTGGAAGTTATGATGACTTGTATACCAAATGGACCACACTGAGACAAGAAAGAGACCAAGCAATGCCAGATTTCACGAATATATTTCATACCTTGCACACCAAGATGGGTATCAAAGATTCTAAGCGACATCTAGTGCTCAAGTATTGTGGTGCTCTACATAGATACATCCAGACCAAAATGGAATTTTTGGACATCTCATCCTTCGTCACGGCCTACCGATATGTCATCAAAATCGAGCAAAAGATCAAACAAAAGATGCGAAAATTTGGGCCTGGGAACCCCTCACAACAAAAGATAGGAAAGGGTGGCCCCAACCCACAGAACAAAGGATAGAGAAAATATGGGTAGTATGAGGACAACTAATCCAAGCTGCAATAAAAGAAGGGCACCAGAAAGACAAAAAAAGATACCGAGAAGTGGTGCAACTTCCATAAGAGACCTTGGCATAACACTGCTGACTGTCGCTCAAAGAAATTGCTAGTGGCCGAAGTTAAAGCCTCTAAATAAAATGTGGGTTCAGACTTTGAGATAGAACCAGAAAGGGAAAGATGGATCATTGACACGGAACCCAGTGCCACCGTTGCTACCACCAAGCTCCAGCCTGGTGAACCAAACGATCCAAAAGAATGAGAACGCCTCTTCCATTCACATATGTGGGTAAAAGGCACCATGCTACACTTCATCGTGGATAGATGTGGCCAGAACAACCTCATATAAGCAGAGTTTGTCAAGTGGTTGACCCTACTGACATCACTGCACCCACAACCCTATACCATTGGATGGCTCCTCCAGGGAAGCGATCTCCATGTCATCCAACAGTGTCGACTGTCGTATGGCATCAAGCCCTTCAAAGATGAGGTATTGTGTGATGTTTCTTCTCTCAAAGTTTGTGATGTTCTTTTGGTCCAACCTTATTTATGGAAACGTCATGTTGTATATGAGTATAGGCCTCATAGTTTTATTATTACTTTGAACAGGAAATTATAGAGGATACGCGAGGCAGTCCCACCTAGTGTTATTTCCTTGATCTCTGCTAAGAAATGAAGGAAGGTCATCTCTCAGACAGGGAAGTTTGTATTATTTGTGATTCTCTCCCAGAATAAGAAAAATATAACAACCACATCCAAGGTCTCTATGGCCGACCTCTCCACACAACAGAAGCAAGTAGATAAGGTAGTGGAAGAATACTCACATATCTTCTCTCAACCTACTAGGGTACCTCTACACTGCCAGGTTAAGCACCCCATCGATCTGAACCCTGGTGCACCACTACCCAATGGGCCAGTCTATTGTTGCTATCTATTAAAGAATGAGGAGATCAAGTGACAGATCCAAGAATTGCTCCACAAGGGGCACATTCGTCACATCTCATCACCTTGCAGGATCCCAATCATGCTAGTACAGAAGAAAGATAGAACCTGGCAACTCTGCATTGATTATCGGGCTCTGAATAAAATCACAGTCAGAAACCAGTACCCGATTCCCTGAATCGATGACCTCCTTGATCAAATCACGGGGGCCAAATACTTTAGTAAGATTGATCTGAAGTTTGGCTACCACTAGGTCCTGATAGAACAAATAAATGTATGGAAAACCGCCTTCAAGTCAAAGGAAGGCATTTTTGAATGGTTGGTCATGCCCTTTGGGTTGAAAATGTTCCATCCACTTTCATGAGGATGATGGACGATATACTGTGACCATTCACCAATAATTTTGTGGTGGTGTATCTAGATGACATTCTCATTTAGAGCAAGACTTGGTCGAACAATTGCAGCATATTCAACAAGTTTTGTACAACCTGTGGCAGCACAAGCTATATGCCAACTTGGAAAAATTCTCCTTCAGCATCGACAAGGTCCATTACCTAAGTAAATAATTGATGAGCATGGCGTACATGTGTATCCAGCCAAGATCCAAGTTATCTGTGACTGGATATCCCCAACCACACTCACTAAGATTTGGAGCTTCTTGGGCCTTTCCAATTTCTACCGTAGGTTCATGTTGGGATTCTCCCATATTGCATGGGCCCTTAGCCAAATAATCAGGGGTGGTGGTAAGGAGAAATTTAAGTGGGGCTAGTCCCAAAAACAAGTGTTCAATGATTTGAAGCATCTCTTGTACTCAACCCTTGTACTTTCACTACCAAACCTGCAACAACCCTTTGAGATCGAGACAGATGCTTCAGACTATGCGATGAGTGTCATTCTCACTCAGCATGGCTACCCTGTGGCCTATCATGGTGAGACACTATCAGATGTTGTTCGTAAGTACCCTACTTATAAAAAAGCAATGTACTCCATTGTGCAAGCTTGCTGCGAGTGGTGAAATTACATTCTTGGGAAGGAGACAGTCATCCACATTGATCATAAGCCATTTTCATTCATGCAGACACAAGGAAAATTGTAGAATGATCGCCATCAAAAGTGGTCCACATACTTGCAGCAATTCCACCTCAACATCAAGTATAAAAAAGGAAGCACTAATCACGTCGTTGATTGACACAGCAGACCTCCAGTTACGACACTCACCACGGTGTTAGACTCCTGTGGCCATGAGACCTCTGGATGGCCCCAACTCTATGAGACAGACCCAGACTTCCTCACCACCTGCCAAATGTTGGGTGAAAATGCAGTTGTCGATAATTTCCATCTTCAGGATGGGTTGTTGTGTCGTCTGGGACATATCTGTGTTCCATCAAGCGAGTGAGAAAAGTTTATCTGGGAATCCCACTACAGTCGGGTGTTAGGACAATGCGACGTCGAAAAGATAGTGGTGATGCTACAGAAACATTTCTACTGGCCGAAACTTCGATAGGAGGTCAGCAAGTATGTCAGGTCCTGCACTGCCTGTGCTATTGCCAAACTGACCACTAAGAAATAGGGCCTGTACACCCCTCTTCCTACTCTTGACAAGCCATGGGAATCCATCTCAATGGACTACATGTTGGGCCTCCCGTCCACCAAGAGGGGAAATGACTGTGTTTTTGTGGTTGTTGATCGCTTTTCTAAGATGGCGATTCTGGTTGCCTGTAAGAAGAACAACACGGCAAAGGCCACTACCAATCTCTTCTTTGAATGAGTATGGGTACATTTTAAAATCCCAAAACCCATTGTCTCATATTGGGACAATCAATTTCTCAGCACATTATGGTCGAGCCTCTCGTCACTGTTGGACACCAAGCTCACCAAATCCATGGCCTTCCACCCCTAGACAGATGGCCAAATCGAGGTCATTAATGGAATGATTGTGCATATCCTTCACATGTATAATTCAAAGCACCCTCACACATGGGATGAGAGCCTTCCCTATGTCCAACATAGCTACAACCGAGCCCTACATAGCTCAACCAGCCACAACCCCTTTCAGGTGGTGTTGGGATTCCAACCATTGGGTCCCATAGATGTTGCACTTCCCCTTGTGGTCACCTTGATCGACTCATCTCCTGCTCCAACTGAAGTTGAAAAAGTCACCTGGTTCATTAAGAGGATCCAGCACATCTGCTAACAGGTTCAAGATATCCTACAGAAATCCAATGACAAGTACAAGTAGCACCATGATCAACATCGGGTGCCACAAAATTTTCAGGTGGGCAACAAAGTTTGGTTGCACTTGTAGAAAGAACACCTTACAAGACCCCATCGAAAACTTTGCCCACTCTGTTATGGGTCGTACAGCATCACCAAGGTCATGGGGGATAATTCTTTTGAGCTCAACATTCCTCCTTTCCTTGGCCTGCACCCAATGTTCAACGTGGATCTCCTTCACCCTTATTTCCCACCATTATTGAACACCTCAGATGTAACAGATCAGCTGACACCAATAGAGATCAACCCTGACTGCATACAATAGGAATCCAATGATAATATTTTGGACACATAGATCAAGAGCACTTGACAGCAAAGGATCCATCTTTATCGAGTAGTCAAAGCAAGGCAGCTCCTGCACCAAGGCAAGTGGATCACCCGGGGCCAAATTCAACAGAAAGTTCATCATCTGATGGGGGAACTCAACGTAATGGAGAAAATTTCTTCCAAAGGAGGGAGGATTGATCCAGGTGGATATCAGTGGCCACCCACCTCTTCCAACTAGCTCAAAACAGTTTTCTAACAATTTTGGCAATTTAATATTTTTAGCAGTTTTAACTT
>ML794583.1:257877-275830 GCA_009831015.1 Picea engelmannii
ATTTTTAGGATTCCCTCAACTCTTATGGGATCTATCTTTATTCCCTCCTTTGAAATAGTGTGCCTAAGAAACTTCCCCTCTTCCATGCCAAAATTAGACTTTTGGGGGTTCAATGAAATTCCAAACTTCATACATTTTTGAAAAACCCTTCTTAGATGTTTAAGATGTTCTTAATTAGAAACTGAATATACAGTGATATCATCTAAGTAAATAAAAATAAATTTATCTTTCTCATCAAAAAAATCGATATTCATAGATCTTTGGAAAGTTTCCCTTGCATTCATGAGTCCAAAAGGCATCTTGGCATACATAAAGGTGCCCCATGGTGTTGTAAAGGTTGTTTTTTCATGATCATCGGGATGTACCATGATTTGATTATACCCAGAGAAACCATCCAACATTGACATTTTTTTAGAACCAACCACTTTCTATAGAATGTGATCCATCTTAGGCAGTGGTTAATTGTCCTTGAGAGATACCCTATTCAGATTTCTGAAGTCTACACATAATGTGATCTCTCCACTCTTCTTTCTGGCAGGTACCATATTTCCCACCCGCTTAGAAAAACTCAGAGACACTATGATCTTGGGTTCAAACATCTTCTTTATCTCTTTCTCAATCAAGGACAACATCAAAGGATTGATTCTTCTTAATTTCTGTTTGAAAGGTTTATTATCCTATTTGATTGGAATCACATGTTGAATCACCTTGGTATTATAAACTTTTAGATCTTCATAAATCCAGGAAAAAACATCAAGAAATTCTTTCATTAAATTGATATACCTTTGCTTGACCTTTGGGCTAAGTGTCTTGGACAGCTTGATGATCTTGGGATCTTCCTGAGTCCCAATGTTGCAATCTTCAACATCTCCATCATTTGCAGTAATTTTAGGACTCCTGGCCACATCATTGTTTTCAAAGAGTTTTTCTAATGGGACCAGGGCTTTGGGAATGATGTTATTTTTTAGCTTCATTATATCCTTACCAACAATCTGATTCTTGAAATAGCCATCATTTGCAAACACAACTGCATCTTCTTCTTCACCACAATATTCCTCATCAATATTCAAATTTGCAAATTCACCATCCATCTTAAGGAAACTTCCCATTTGTTTATCATTTTCAAAAACCTACCAGTACTTAATATTATCAGGCATTGTCAGTCTGTGATTGAATTCAATCTCATATCCCCTATTACGGAAAATTGGAATTTTGAAAACTCAGGCTAAAGTAGCTAGAGCATCAACAATCTGATTCTGACCCCTTGAAATCGTTGAGAGACTATATTCTGAAAATTCTTCAAGCAGGTCAAGCACTATATTCCTATATGGTCTTAATCTAGGATACTTTTCTTGATATATTCCCTTCACCTGATTTATGATCAACTCAGAATATCCATGAGCAACTATCCTCCTAGCACCCATTTCTTTCAAAGTATTCAATCCCAATACTAATTCCTCATATTCAGCCATATTATTTGTGCCCTCAAAATCAAGCTTATAAGAACAAATCTATGTGGCCAGTTTGGGGGGTTAATCCACACACTAGATCCTACTCCTTATCTACTGATAGCTCCATCAAATCTCATGTTACACATCTCATTCTCTGCACTGTCTTGTTGTTCTAAAATTTTCTCAGTCTCCTAATCAGATTTATTTTTGGAAGTCATATCAGTGTCTCACACCTTATCTTCAAAACTAAAATCATTAAGGAAAATAGAGGAACCAATATCAATTTCGACAGAATAAATGGGATGGTTGTTTGGTTGGGATTTGTTACTAACCATGTATTTGAGTTGAGCAATACTTCCCTGTACAACCTCCGATCTTGACAAAAAATAGGGATAGTGGCATATGACATATCCATTTGTAGAGTCTCTTTCAACTTTGCAGCCCATGACCTAGATAACATAATGCCAAACTTAGGAGGGATATCAACAACCACTACATACATGACAAAAAAAATTGTTGGAATTTGATACAAAGATACCACTGGATCTTTGATTAGGCCCATGTACTTCACCTTCCTTGAATCAAAGGAGAAAAGATCTGTGTAAGGCCTTTTAATGTCCAGGCCCAATTGGTCCATGACCACCTTGGGCATCAGGTTATGGGATGCTCATAAATCCAACATAGCATTGTGCATAGTTATATCATGAATCTTTAGAATAACATAGAAAGGGGGGACTTCATCAGCATCACTACTCTCCTCTAAATATGGGCAAAACAAGATGGCAGGATGATCATCTTGTATATTCAAAGTATTAGAAGTTTCTTCCATATTGTGCATCTTAATAATCTGATTTCTATATTCGCTATTCTTTATCATCTCATTGAATGGAACATAAATTTTAATTTTGGCCATCTCACTTTCAAAGTTAAAGGAAGAAGAGGTTTTCTCTACATCTTTGATGACTGTCTCCTTTCTTGTTTCAAGTACTTTCTTTGGAGGTTCTTCCTTCTGCTTTCCTTTCTCCACATTATACTTTGCAACAGAGTCCTTCTTAGGCTGACTTGAAGAAGGTATATTATTTTGAGCTTCTTTGGTAGGATTTCCCTTTGGAGGATTCGCATGAACCTTTTTATTTCGAATATTATATTGCTTTTGGAATTGCATGATGGCATTCTGCAACCCTGTCTGGTAATCTTCTTTTTCCACCGACAACCATTCATCATTCCCCTGCATGAATATTTCATTTGCATCCATGAACTGATCATGTTCTTCTTTAGTCAAAAACACCTCTGTTTCATCACCATCACAACAATGCATATTGTCTTCAAAAAAATCATCAAAATTCTCATTTACATAATTGTTTTGAAAAGGAGGTCATATTTGTTGATCACCCTAGTTCCTCTGATCTCTTTGTATGATATGTGGAACTGTTGGTCTCCTCTGATTCCTGGGTGGAACATCAATCTCCTCTCTTGTGTTAGGCTTATTATCTAAAGACATCCTTTCCATGATTTCCTCCATGGTCTTCATCATCAACTTAAACCTCTCTTCTGATGATTGTGAGGTTGAATATTGTGCCTTATCCTGAACCTTGTGCATGTCCCTGCCAGAATTACCTTTGATCTTTCCTGAAGCCATTAGATTTACTTCAACTTATATTTCATCACTCATCATATCATCTAGTGAAGTAGATCTTCTTTCCCTCAACAACAAAGAAAAATTAATTTCAAAGGAATCAACATATCTAAGTTGAGCAGCTCTAGGAGGAGGTTATACTTCAGTAGGAATTGAGTTGTAGACTTTTATAAATCTAGCTGAAAAATCCTACACTGTTTCATCAGGTGACCTTCTCATGTTGTTATACTGGGTTAAAAACTAAAGGGGTTTTTTTTTTCACCCCACTTTGCAAGAAAACTTGTTTCAAAGGCTTCAAAATTTAGGATACTTGTTGTTGGGAGAGCTTTGAACCACTTTCTAACTTCTCCTACAAGACTTTGTGCAAACAACCTCGTTTTTGCATCTTCAAAATATACTTCTTCTAGGACTACAAAATCATTGAACCAGTCTAATTTTTTTTGGGCTGAAACATTGCCTTCATCATCATACAACTTAATCCTCTAATTATACTCCTGAGGCAAATCATGTAACTGAGCAGGTAGAATAAGAGGGGTAAACCTAGATGCCATGGCTGTAGTAAGAACTTGAAGTGGTTTTTGGTTATGAGTAGGAATCACAAGAGGTTTAGTAGAGGAAGCTAAAATTAAATCTTGGAACCTCTTCTCGTCAAAGATGATCTCGTTCAAACAAGACTTAGATTTAGTTCTGAACAAAGTTTGCTCAAATTTCAAATCAAAACAAAGGTCTTCAATGCTTGTCACTCCATTTTTGGGAAAGGATAGATATCTGTCTAGACACAGAACTGGGCTTATTGGCTTTTCATTTCTTTTGTGTACAATTTTCTTACGATCAGACACAGGGATTACTGCTTTTGGGTCTAGATTTCTCCTAGTATGAATTCTCTTGGGATCCACGATTTCTCACTCAAACTACTTTATGCTATTGGTATCTTTATAATGGAGTCACCAGGGTAAATTTAGTTTCATCCAATAAGGGTTTTGATTCACTATCACCCTCAGGAATCAAATGTGAAGCTTTAACTCATTCTTTTCCTAGGGAATATTTCACTTTCGATCCCCGAAAACGGTGTAAGAATGTTAGCACTCTGTAAATTTGTTCAGCTAATAAAAAACCGACAAAGGTAAACTAGAAACCAAATTTAGAGTTGGGTACTAGCCTGCTCAGCTCAGAGAGGGATCTCTCCTAACACTTGGTATTTCTTTGACAATCAATGGATAGGTTTTGTTGTTCTGGGGGCAAGGGGGGTTATAATTGTGTTGGCAAGTAAAGGGAGGGACACTTGCGGCTATGGAGTCAAATTTCTGAAAATGAATGAAATCATTGACTGGTCAGTAGAACTCTCCAAAGGATAAAAGCTAAATGAGGCGATAAATCTAAGTTATTAATTGTAAAATTGTAGAGTGTAGGAAGAAAAGAAAACATGTAATTGCATCAGAGCATTAAATAAATGAATTATGAATTAGTTAAGAAGAACTTAACACAATTTAAATTGCTTCAGACGAGAGCATCACAAGATGAATTTTGGGCCTTTGACTATCCAATTTAACCAAAAGCCAGTGAAAATGAAATCAGAAATACAGGAAATACATACAAAGAGAGGGGACAAAAGTCAAATCACCACCATTAGAATCTTTTCATGGAAACTTTAAGACTTCTACATGTGTATTCAATTCAGCTTTGAAAAAATAAAATTCGAGTTATGAATAGCTAAAATCGTAGAGTAGATTTAATACATTTGGAACTCCTAATATTTATATAAGTAGAGTTCCTTCAGTTTGAAACCGATTACAATGTCTACAAATGAAACGTTTCAGTTTCTGAAACCGATTACAATAATTACAAATGGCAGTTTTGGTATTGGAATCAATTACAATGATTAATAAGGAAATGTTTGATGATCTAGTTTCTAACTCCTTTGACGCTTTAGTTCCCTTATTTTCCACTTTTTTTTTCGGATCTTCCACCTGATATACCATCTCCAATGACACCTGGACATCATCTACTAGTCCCTAGAAAACTACACTTTTTCTTACCTAGTCGTACTATATCCTTCCATTGCAAGTTAGAAGGGATATCATAGTCTACCATTTCCTTGATCAAGATATCCAGGTCAATCAAAGAAGCGTATGTCATGACTGGGAGTCCAATTTTGAATTCTTTGAACTAATTCAGAATCTCAAAGTTTGTAATCAGATGCTCAACTAATGTGGCTCCTTTCATATTTTCTTCCAGGGTTTCGAACTTGGAGTGATCCATTCTGCACTGAGTGAGGAGAGCATTGTATTCTTCCTGATCATACTATTTTCCATTTCCATCCCAAAATGGTGGGAGGCCTTTGATAAACAACTCTTCAAACAAATCCTTGAACTCTTGCACACTTTTCTCCATCTATGTTGCCTTGGTTTGGACTAATTTCAATAGGTTATGTTTATCAATAACCCTCCTAGCCCAGATGTTCATTGTAGTTCTGTCATTAACTCCAATAGTATGAATTTTTGAAGTGGGAATGGATTTGAGTATATTTATGGAATTTTGGGCCCATTCTGATGGTTTCTTTGTTAAATTCTCATTCACAACAGTGCACCTACTTCTAGCTGTGATGGCCATGATGTCTTTATCATTGATGAAATTCAAATACACTTTAAACTTGGCAGCTTCAACATCTATAGAATCCCATATGATGTTCTTGGCTCCCTGCAATAGGCCTTTGCCTCTTAATCTCATCTTCAACTTGTCTATCCTTTCCTGCAAGGCTCCATTCTCCTTTTAAAATTGAGCCATTTTTTCATCCTTTGCTTGCATCTCTTGTTTCAATTTCTCTATGCTCCCTTCCAACCCTTTGATTTCTCCTTCCTTCAAGATAACTTGTGACATGGCCTGGACAAATTATTCAATGTTTGGCCCAGCTTCTGTAGAAAGAGGTATAACTACATCTTTTTTTAGCAATTTTTTCTGATCCTGTGACTGATTCACCTATTTTTGTTCTAGCTGCAATGCCCTGGCCTTGTATTTAAGTGCCTCTTGATGAAGTGCTTCATTTTCTTTTTCTAGAGAAACCAATTATGTTGTTTGTGGATGCTCTGTGGAAAAAAATTTCAGTTTCTTCTTCAATATTTGAATCAATTTGTCCTTCTCATCCACTAAGGATTTCACCCCTTGGGGGCTTCATATTCCAACCTCTTGACCTGATTCTGCCAAGCTCTGGTAGATGCTTTTTCTTGCCTCAACTACCCTTCCAATTTCATTGCATAAGATGACAATTTTGAATTCTTCAAGATTAAACTTAGGTAGTCTGAATACAACATATCATTAGTGTTGGTGCAGACTCCTCTTCTCTCCAAGGGTTGCGCAAACTCCTGGTCTTAGGATATTTTCAAGACTGAACTGAAATAGTCTTTGATTCCTTGTTGGAACCTCTTAGAAAAAAATCCATATCTCTTTGCAAATTTCCACCCCTGTGCACAAGCACTAAGTGCCAGTCTTTTCCACGTGACCACGCCTTGTGACCACACACTTACCCGAAAAGGAGCATCACAATTTCACGTATCGGCTATATGATTCAAACGACTCTCTATCCTTCAAACTCTCTACACCCAAAATTTTGAGATATTTGGATCATATCAACGATACACAACCACTCTCCAGCCAACGACTATGATCAAGTAGCGATTTTGTGTTTCACGAGTTTTCGCAACTGCTACCTCCAACTTTCCAAGTCACGATTCAGCTAAACTCTAATTTTTTACCATGCGTCCTACCTTAATGAACGACCACGATCATTTCACAATTTTTGATTTCACAAATTCTCATGACTCCACCCTTTGACCTTTCCACTCTGCGAGTTAGTGAAATGTTGATCTCTTGCCATGTGTCTCCTTTCAATGGACAGTCTCGATGATTTCGGGATTTCATGTTTTACGATTTCACGAAATTCACTCTACTTCTTCCAAATCCTTTGGTTATGTGAAATTCCAATGACTCCTCACGACTAACCAATGCACTGCTTCTCCGAGATCTGATGGCTTGAAAGATTTCAACTCTTTCTGAATGAATCTTGACCCTCGATCTTATCCTGTCTTCAAACTTCTTTCCTAAAGGATTTCTCTCACTGAATCCTTCGTACTTGTTCCTTCTTTGAACTTTAATTTTATGCGCTTCACCTTTGAACACTTCAAATCTTCAAAACTTAGAAAATTTTCTAAGTGTTTCCTCTCAAGACTTAAAACCACTACTCCTCCTGAGCTTCTGGAAATTGAAATTTAAATCTCAACCCTTGCGCACACTTGCACTCTGTGTCTTTTTCATAAAACCTTCTGACACCCTCCTAATAAACTCTACACTCAACCTCCTGAGCTTTCAAACTTTAACACAAGTTTTCTTCTACACGCACTCCTTGTGCTCAATATGCACACTTTGCATACGAAACTTCCCAGCTATCCCTTCTAAGCTTTAAGTCGAAAAAGACTTCTTCACATGCTCTCCTTGCACTTTGCATGCACTCCTTACATAATCTTACAAAAGTGAAACAATTGAACTCGTTCAATTATTTATTTATTCACTATGAACATCATCCATTCACAAACACATAAAAACATAGTCAAACTATAAACAATATCAACACTGTATATATGGGTCAAATTCCTCTGTTCTATTCATTTCAAAGAAAAAATAATTACAGTGGCTATCTCCTATAGACACAAACTTAAACTTGTCTCAGGACCCAGAGCTTTCTCGCTCTTCTTCCTCCTATCTAAATACTATTACATTATGTTCAAGCAATTACCTACTCAATTAATGCAACCTAATGACTAATCAGGGCTAATATCCCACACCTGTAATACATTTACAGTCATGTAAAGGATTTACAATGGTTTCATCATTTCAAATGGTGGCCCAGTTTTACACAACCAAAATTAATTAACGAGAATTCCAAAAAGTCTTTTCACCACTTCCAAGCTAGTTAATTGTTGGTTTAGCTCCTTTGATGTGTTGAAGTGTCGATTCCAATTCCACATCTGCTTCCTTTTGATGTGATTGCGGTGGTCCTGCATCATACTCCTCTAGCTAAAATATTCATGGACTCTTGTCCATGAGTTCTTTCATTGTTTTTCCATGCTTCAAAATATCAGGTTCAGTTACCCAACTTGAATCTTCCACAAGGTGATCTTTCCACTTCATTAAATATTCAGGATACAACTTTCTTCTCTTCTATTGGCAGTAATATGTGGGTTCTACCATTCTTTTCCAGAGTAGAAGTATTTTTTCTCCCATCATGAATAACATTCCTATCAAACTTCCATGGTCTCCCCAACAAAATATGACAAACATCCATGGGAATCACATCACACAAAATTTCATCTTTATAGCCTCCTATTTTTTAAATTCAACTTTACATTGTTGACTTACCATTACTTGATGCCCTTTATGTAGCCACGATACTTTATATGGACTTGGATGTRAAATTTTATCTAGATACATATTYCCAACCATCTCTGTTGATACTAAATTATCAGTACTCCCACTGTCTATAATCATCTTACAAACTTTGTCCTTTGTCTTACAGGCAGTCCTGAAYAACCTTATTCGTTGAACTGGGTCTTMTATTTCTTTCTCTAGCTTTAGAAGAACTTTCCTCATCATAAGATTTTGTCCTCCTTCTACTGCCTCTACTTCCACATTCTTCTGGGCTTCAGAAATGTGTGCTTCTCCTCCTCCTTCTCTCTTTCTCTCGGGACATTCCCAAGACATATGTCATGTCTTTTCATAGGCATAACATTTAACTCCACCTCCTCTACTTCTTCCTCTTCCTCGAGAAAATAATTTCTTCCACAAAATGGTCTTCTTTGGGAACTTCCTCCTCTTTCAAAATGACCATATGATTTCTCATTCTCATCCTTAGCTTTCGGTGCCTTATCATAGACAATTCCCTTACCTCTATTTAAGCCTTTGCTTCTATTTCGTTGACTCTGGTTTCTGGCCAACTTTTCTTCTGTCTTTAGTGTAATATGATAAGCATCTTCTACTTTCCTCGCAGTCATCATGTTGATTTCATCCTGAATTTCATACCTCAAACCATTTATATACCTGGAAACTTTTTCATCACCCTTCTCCCTTTTTCCAGTCCTAATATTTAGTCTATAAAATTCTTCTGTATACTCTTTCACTGTCATACCTCTCTATCTCAAATTCTACAATTTTCTGAACAACTCTATCTGATATTCCCTAGGTATGAATTTAACCTTCAATTTGGCTACCATCCTATCCCAATTATTTATATTTTGTTTGTATTCTCTCCTTCTTTCTGCCTACAATTCATCCCACCAAAGTTTTGCATGTCCTTTTAATCTTGTGACAGCATGTCTCACCTTCCTTCCTTCCTCGACATCTTCATAATCAAAATACTTATCCAGGGACCTTATCCAATCCAATAGCTCTTCAGAATCATACATTGGGACTTCTAGTTTCTCTCTAGTTCCTAACTTCACAACAACCTCCAATAAGCGTTTTTCAGCTGCATATTCACCTATAACTTCTTCAACTTTTATTTCTTCTCTTTCTGCATCACAAATATCTCTAGCGGAAGATGTTCTCTTTTTCATTGCTTCCATTTCTTCCAACATTGCATGAATTTATCTCATTTATCTTCATCTCACACGGTTTGCTATAGGTGGTCATGTGTGTACCCTCGGTGGCATCGCTTCAACTGTTTCCAACACACTAAGTTCAACTTCAAATCTTTTTCAGGCTCTGATACCACTTGGTGTAGAGCCCCCTTCTCTCCAAAGGTTGTGCAACCTCCTGGTCTTAGGATCTTCTCAAGAATGACCTTATATAGTCTTCGATTCCTTGTTGGAACCTCTCAGAAAACAATCCACAGGTCTTTAGAAATTCTCACCCGCGTGCACAAGCACTAAGCGCCAATATTTTCCACATGACCATGCCTGGTGACCACACGCCTACCCAAAAAGTCACATTGTGATTTCGTGTATCAGATATATGAGTCAACCAAATCTCTATCCTTCAAACTCTCAATACCTAAAATTCTGAGATATTTGGATCAGATCAATGGTCCACAACTGCTCTCCAGCCAATGACTATGATCAAGTCACAATTTCACGTTTCGTGAGTTTTTTCAACTCCTACCTCCAACTTTCCAAGTCATGATTCAGCGAAATTCTAATCTATTGCCACACATCCCACCTTAATGAACGGCCACGATCATTTCACGATTTTGGATTTCGAGAATTCTCAAAACTCCACCCTTTGACCTTTCCACTCTGCAAGTCAGCGAAATTCTGATCTCTTTTCATGTTACTCATTTCAATGGATAGTCCCAATGATTTCAGGATTTCACGTTTCTCAATTTCTCTAAATTCACTCTACTTCTTCCAAATCTGTTGGTTCTACGAAATTTCGATGACTCTATTGGAAATATGGCAATAGCAGAGAGGATGCAAAATGTCAAGGTTGTCATTGATGGCAATCGTCTATGGCAGAAGAAGTTAGATGATGACAGAGCAATATCCAAGCGGAGTGATGAAGGGTAGTCGACCTGATAGGAAGATGGTCGAGGTCGAGCAAAAGAAATAAGTTGTAGTCTAAGGAGGTCAATCGACAAAGAATGACAAAGGGAAGATCTAGTCAAAATAGAGTTCGAGGTTGAGGACAATCGAGCAAAAGACCAAAGGGAAGATCTAGTCAAAATAGAGTTCGAGGTTGAGGACAATCGAGAAAAAGACCTTTGGATCCCATCCAATTTTCTAGAAAGGTCAACAGCCGTCAGATCTGTAGAAAATAAGTAGAGGTTAAGTGCAGGGGTTAAGTTCTACTATGCAGAGGAGAAATCCCGGACAAGTCATCGGGATATTGGAGAGAGAATCTGAGCCATAGGATCTAAGAAGAAAACCCGACAGTTGTCAGATCTGCAAAAGATGCGAGGGAGATAAGTCATCGGAGAATCAGGGATCAGGACTTTGAAATGTCCAGTTCACTCGACATCGAAAACCCCGAAATCGCGATATGCGACTTTGCGATGTGATCACAGTCGTTAAATCAAGCAGAGATTGTGACCATCCACGTGTAAACAGGAGGCTTCATCGGAGAATCGGGAATCGGAGTTTCACGAGTCTCGTGAACAATGACAACGAAAACCCCCAAATCGCGATGTGCGATTTCGCGATGTAATTGCAGCCGTTGAGACAAGATTGCATCTAAACCGTTGATTCAACTCACGAAAGCAGACCACGTCAGCAAAGGGACACGTGGCACAACCAGGGAATGACAAGTGTCAGGTAGATTCAACACTTCAAGAACATGAAAGTCACGAATCAGAGTGACACATGGCAGGATCTAACACGTGTCAAACCATGTGTGACATCAGTAGAGGCATCGATGATCAGGACCGTTCATCTGAGGGACAGGTGTCGAAGATCAAGGCACCGTCGGCATATCGGACATCGGGAAATCGAAGTTCCTGAGGTTGAAGGAAACGAGAGATCGAAAGTCTTGAAATCCTGAAGGTATCGAGACCGTCCATTTGAGGGACAGGTGTCAGAAATTAGGAGCGAGACGGCATATCGCCAATCGGGAAATCGGAGTTCCCAAGGTCAGAAGAAACAGGACATCTGAAGTCCCGAAATCCCGACACAATCGGGACCGTCCATCTGAGAGGACGCATGGCAGGAGATTGGTGCCATCGGCCAAAGGCCCGACAGGAGTTCGTTCATCGGCTAATCGAAAATCAGGATATCGGAGATCCCGGGCACAAAGGTTTTGTGCATTACGAAATCGCGATCCGTGAAATCCCGATGAGTGGGCTACAGCTGTCAGCACAACAGCGAAGGAGGACAGAGGATTAGTGGATGCCAGCTGTCAGAGATAAGGATGCAGTTACAGGTAACGGTCACGTGAACCAGGGTCAGCCAAGGGGGCTGAAACACATCGGGAAATCGGGGATCGAGAATCCCAGAGGCATGTGCATAGTGACATCGAAAACGTCGAAACCCCAATGAGAGGTTTGACCGAGGTCATGTGTTGATGGTCTTATGGGGCCAAGGACAATAGCCAGCAGGGCTAGCGTGTGGAAAGGGGTGCATCGGTAATCGGGGATTGGAGAGGAGAGAGACTCTCGACATCAGGAAGTGTGAAACCCCGAAACCCCGACGAGAGGCATGGTGACAGTCACATGATAGCTGGTCACATGGACCATTGTGTAGCCGGAAGGGGCTAAAGCTCGGGAAAGGAGCACATCAGGGATCGGAGAATCGGGGGTTCCAAGTACATGTGCATCTCGACACTGAGAATGCCGAAATTGCGATGAGTAAAATCCCGATGGGATCTGAACCGCTGGATCAAGTATTGATCGGAGGGTTGTTGTTCTTCCTCATAGTTTAACGCTTCAGTTATGAATCCATTAAGAGAAATGGACTAATGATGACAAATCGGTTAGCGTTTCAGTTGCCAGGACAGGTGTTCTTGTTTCGGAAGAGGGAAGGCGAAGTGAACCATCGGGAAGGCGTATATAAAAGAAAATGAGAGAGACTGAATTTGTTGCTATTGAAGAGAGAGGGATAGAGCTCTGCAAGTGCGACAGTGGTAGAGGAGAACCTGCGAAGTAGAGAAAAACTGAGAAGGCGCAGCAGAAGAAGGTGAAGCAAAGCAGCAGATCAAAGTCAGTAAGACAGAATTTGTGGCTGAGCAGTTAAGAAGATCAGAGATGATGAAGGCAAAGCAGCATAGCAGAAATGGTAAGCAAGCTATATCAGAATAAGCAAATTGGTTTGAGTAAGAATTTTATTCGAGCAATTAGGGAGGTAGGGTGGTGCTCGGGAGGATTGTTGTCCTCAGAAGTTCAAGTAGGTGCTTGAACACAATAAGTTGTAGCTTCCATCTGGTTGCAGCAAGAGAAACTAGGGTGGTAGGGTGGTGCTAGGGGAGACTGATGTCTCTGTCTGCAAGTGGGTGCTTGTAGAATTTGAAGGTTGGTGCCTTCACTCAGTTGGTGCTAAGACAGTTTGGAATTTGGTGCTTCCACCAGTGAGTGCTGGGATTCTATGAGAGTTGGTGCTCTCAGCAAGTGGGTGCTTGCAGAATTTGAAGGTTAGTGCCTTCACTCAGTTGGTGCTGAGACAGATTGGAAGTTGGTGCTTCCACCCAGTGGGTGCTGGGACTCTGTGAGACTTGGTGCTCTCAACAAGTTGGTGCTTGCATTCAGAGGTTGTAGCCTCCTTTGAGTTGGTTCTTAAAGATGATGAGATGTAAAGTAGTTGGAGCTTGTTTGACATCCTAAGAAGAAGAGGTTTTTTCCCTTTATGGGTTTCCTCGTGAAATATGCGTCCCTGTGTTTATTATGTGCATGATTGATGTTGAAGATCTGTGGCTAATTTATCTACAACATGTTGACTACCCTCCAGTAACTAACAAGAAAAGTTAAAAAGAGTAGAAATACTTAAAGCTCATAATCAGCATCTTTTAATCCACACAACTTCTCTGTCAGTACATCCTAATATCTGAATCTAACTGAATATAGAATACATGATTGTAAATGAATGGATATTTGCATATTGGTGATATAAGGTTGATAAAGTTAAAAAGGGTTAATTGTGTATGCTACTGATTCACCCCCCCTCTCAGTAGCACAGTGTGTTCAACATACTCCTCACGACTAACCGATGCACTGCTTCTCTGAGATCTAATGGCTTGAAAGATTTTGGCCCTTTCTGAATGGATCTTGACCCTCGATCTTATCCAGTCTTCAACCTTCTTGTCTGAAGGATTTCTCCCACTCAATCTTTTGTACTTGTTCCTTCTTCGAACTTCAATTTTCTATGCTTCACCTTTGAACGCTTCAACTCTTCAAAACTTAGAAAATTTTCTAAGTGTTTCCTCTCAAGACTTAAAACCACTACTCCTCTTGAGCTTCTGGAAATTGAAATTTAAATCTCACCCCTTGCACACACTTGCAATATGTGTCTTTTTCATAAGATCTTCTAACGCCCTCCTGGTAAACTCTACGCTCAACCTCCTGAGCTTTCAAACTTTAACACAAGTTTTCCTCTACACGCACTCCTTGTGCTCAATATACACACTCTACATATGGAATTTCCCCGCTATCCCTTCTAGTATTTAAGTTGAAAAAGACTTCTTCACATGCACTCTTTGCACTCTGCATGCACTCCTTGCATAATATTACAAAAGTGAAACAATTGAACTCATTCAATTATTTATTCATTCACTATGAACATCATCCATTCACAAACACATAACAACATAGTCAAACTGTAAACAATATCAACACTCTATATTTGGGTCAAATTCCTCTGTTCTATTCATTTCAAAGAAAATATAATTATAGTGGCTATCTCCTACAGACACAAACTGAAAATTATTTCAAGACCCAGAGATTTCTCTCTCTTCTTCCTCCTATATAAATACTATTACATTTTCTTCAAGTAGTTACCTACTCAATTAATGCAACCTAATGAATAATCAGGGCTAATATCCCACACCTGTAATACATTTACAGTCATGTAAAGTATTTACAATGGTTCTGTCATTTCAAACAGTGGCCTAGTTTTACACAACCAAAATTAATTAACGAGAATTCCAAAAAGTCTCTGCACCACTTCCAAGCTATTTAATACTTGGTTCAGCTCCTTCAATGTGTTGAAGTGTCGATTCCAATTCCACATCCGCTTCCTTTTGATTTGATTGTGATACTTCTGCATCAGGTGTTCCTATGGAATTTGAATTTTTCTGGAGTGTTAATGTTTTCATACCTTATCTTTATATCGGATACTTTGTCTTCATCTGCAACTGCAAAGTTAAAGTTCCTCTTCTCAATATCCCTTACTGTGAACAGAGAATATTTGTGCCAAATATATTGTTTTGCCAAATCTTCTTTAGATTGATAAGATTCCCCAGATGTTTTATCAAAGATGTGTTTTTTGCTACTAAAGGTTCTTGAGTTTCCTTCACCTTGTAGTTTTCTTTGTTGTAGGGTTTCCTCCATTTTCTATGTTTGAGTTGGTTGTAAGGTTTCTTCCATATCAACATAGACTTCTAGATTTTCCAGCTTATCAAAACCCTCAGCATGTTCATGCTCATAAGGGGCTTGTTTGTTCATCAATATTCTCTTGGATATGATCTAGTGTGGATCATATCTTCTTCCCTGTAGCTGTGAAAAACCAAACTCTTTGATTTTTTCTTGAATCTGAGATAAACAAGATATGGCTTTGACAATGAAAGGGCCAATGATAAAAGGGAACTTGGGGTTGGAGGATTTGTGCAATTTTAGGAAATGCTCTGTCTCAGATATAATTTTTTGCCTGATGAATTCAAGGGAAAAGACTTTGGGGATCAGAAAAATAGGAAATAGACATGGGGATTCATGGCAACCATAAACCTAGATTATTGTTGAATGCATGAACAGTTCCCAATACCCCACTATGTTTTCTATATTTGGTTGTAGATAGCTCCTCATGTCAACCAAAACTCTAGGTAGGCTGGTGTTGAAAATCAAACTATAAACCCTAGACATGACTTTGTTGATGAATATGAGAAATGTAATTCTCTTACATTCAGTTGATATTAATGATGCTTCAAGAAATCCTCTCTTATTGGTTTCTAGGAAAATCTTTAGTAGATAGGTGTAGTATCTGAAATGCCTTAGAGAACAAAAATACACTAGATTTTTATGGATATTATCAACTATGAATTGATCAAAACTGATGTGGACTGACACACCAATCTCTGGCTGAAAAAATGTCAAAAGGAAACCCAACATGACTTTGACCACATGTTTTTCATTATCTAGACCTAAAATTTGACTCAACAGGGAACAGACCCATTGGACCTCAATAACCATTATACTCACATTCATTGGCAAAGATAGACTCTCAGAAAGATGTTGTGGTTTGATAATTGTCTATAAAAACAGATCTCAGACCTCTTATGGACATTCTCTGTATACCCTAATTAGATTTTCTTCATTGAACGGTTCAGATATTACGAAGAAAGACTCTAGTATACTGAGGGAATCTCGAATTGATAGACTCTCTACCCTACACATGACCTTGGATCCTTGTTTATTCATGATGACCTTTTCTTCATGTGAATATTGTTTGGCACACCAACCTATAAATTCACGAAAAGGAAAAATGATTTCGACAACATACGGGACTATGTAGGCCTGGACTACTTCAACGAATGGTATATGCCTTCCTACATTATCGGATAGGTTTCTTATGGACACAAAGATGGGAGAAATGGTGATTTTGATATCAAAGACGTAGGAATCTCAATCAATTAGGGATTCTTCCTTCACCATAGGGTATTGTTCTATTACTGGAGTTATGATAGGATCCATGGCTACAATTAAAAATACCTGGGAATGAGTGAAAATAATGTGCAATTGGCATACCGTTGAGATGCAGTTGAACGAGGGTTGTCGCACCAAGTTTCAAACAGTCCATTTGTTCAAAATATTAATAAAATATATAACAAATTCCCTTTTATACCTTTTCCAAATTTCAAGGGCGTGCGGAAGTGGTTTGGGGCAACCCGCTTTTCACCCCGAAATGCACCTGGTGGCGCCACGTAGCCCCGACCAAAAACCATGATTTAGATTTCATCACACTTTCCGAAATTATCCTCTGCGCAGTTTCTCCCCCCAAAATGATCCTCGACCATCGATCTGGAGAGCTCGCGATCTGTGACATATCGGGTCCCATCACCTTAGCACCCCCTCTAGACTTAGCCTCTTTCTGCCATATTTAGCCCCTTCCCTAGTTTATCAAGCCTCCAAACAAATCTAGCATTTCGTTATCTCCTTAAATATTGATTTCACATAAAAATTTGATGGTGACTAACACTCCCCATGACATAATTCCTCCACTTATTCAAGGCATGCACTATCTCTTCCAATTCTAAATCATAAGTAGAATAATATTTTTCATTCTCTTTCATCTTCCTTGACTTAGAGCATATCACATGCCCATTTTGACTAAGGAATCTGCCAAGCCCTTCCTTGCATGCATCAATGCAACAACAAAATATTCAATTGGATCAACAATCCTCAAAATTGATGCACTTGTCAACAAGCTTTTCAAGTGTTGAAAACTTCTTTCACAATTAGAGGTCCATTCCCTTATTTTGCAAGGAAGTGATTGGGTGTGAAATCCTTGAAAATCCCTCAATAAATCTTCTATAATAGCCTACAAGCCCCATGAATGATCTCACCTCTAAGACATTCCTTGGTACTGGCCATCCCTTAATGGCTCTTATCTTTTTCGGATCCATCGCTATCCCTTACTCTAAAATGATATGGCCCAAATATTGAATATTCCTCCAATATAATGAGCACTTTATCAACCTTACAAATATTTCATGCTCCCTCAATACTTGTAGCATCATTATCAAGTGTTGTTCATGCTCTTCTTCAGACTTAGAGTAAATAAGTATGTTATCTAGGAAGACAATCACAAACTTATCTAAGTAATTTCTAAAAATACCATTCATTAAACACATAAAGACAAATGGTTCATTTGACAACCCAAATGGTACCACTATGAATTCATAATGGTCATACCTTGTTCTGAATTTCGTCTTACTAACATCTTCTTCTTTAATCCTTACATGATGATAGTCTTATCTGAGGTCAACCTTGGAGAATATTTTCGTATCTTTCAATTGATCAAAAATATCATCTATTCATGAAAAATGATACTTGTTCTTCACTTTCACCTTATTCAACTGCATGAAGTCAATGCATAGTCTCAAGGTACCATCCTTCTTCTTCACAAATAACATTAGGGCACCCAAAGGGGACATACTTGGGCATATATACCCCTTCTTCAAAATCTCT
>ML794583.1:285692-297257 GCA_009831015.1 Picea engelmannii
TGCATTACTTTTTATTTCATCTTCTCCTAATTCTTGGGTGCTTGATTCAGGGGCTACCCATCACATAGCCTCATTGGATAGACTTTTCTCATACTTGGAGACTTGTTCTGTACTACTGATCTTCATGGGAGATGGTTCTCCTACAGAGGTGTGTGGTAGGGGTAGATTTGATTTAGACCATGGTTTCTTTCAGGATGTACTTCAGTAATGAAGATTTCAATGAATGTTCTCTCCATCTATCAAATCACTCATTTAGGTTCAGGGAAGAAGGTGCAGTTCACTATGCACTCAATTATTATTTTCGACTTGTCAGATGCTTCAAAAATTGTCATTGGTGAGGTTAATCACCATTCCAGGTTGTACACCTTCTCTCACTTCACTCATAAATATGATTATGTATCTCTTCTAATGCATGGTAAAGGATATTCTAGGTTGTAGCATGAGAGGTTTGTACATCTGAATTTTAAATATTTATATCAGCTTAGTAAGGGTGGAATGGTAGATGGATTACCCCACATTAAGTACACAGATGGAGTTTGTCAGGGTTGCATACTAGGAAAACATCCTTAGTAGAATTTTAACACATGTAAAGCATGGAGGGCATCATCACTTATAGAGTTGGTTCACAGTGACATTACGGGTCCTTTCCCACACCCATTGATCGATAAAGCTAACTATGTTCTTACTTTCATTGATGATTTTTCAAGATATACATGGGCCTACTTTCTCAAATTAAAATATCAGGTCTTTGAGTATCTTAATGATTTCAAGCATCTAGTTGAGAATCAAACAGGGAAGAGGATTAAGAAGCCTCATAGAGACAATTAAGAAGATTATGTGAAAAAGGATGTTGATCATCTTTGTTTAGAATTAGGTATAGAGTTGCAACACACAGTTCCATATACTCCACGAAAGAATGGGGTAGCAAAGAGAAAGAACAAAACATTGAAAGAGATGACCAAATGTGTGTTGCACACTAGAGCACTACCTCCAAACTTATGGGATGAAGATATAAAATGTGCAGCCTACATTCGGAATAGAGTTCCTCATAAATCAGTAAAGGGATCCACTCCATATGAGGCTTGGAGCGGGAAGAAACTGGAAGTCGCTCACTTCAGAATTTTTGGTTCATGTGCATGGGCTAGGATCCCTTTCGATAGGAGGAAATCTATGGAATCTCACAGTAAGGAGTGTATTTGTTTTGTATATCTAGAGGGAGTGAAGCGATATAGCTTATTATATACTACTTCATATACACTATTCATTCAAATGAGTGTTAATTTTGAAGAGGGTCCTTCATAGGTACCTCTGAAGCATTCCACACGTCCATCTCGATCGCCACTAGTTGTGAAGCTTCGTGAGACTTATTCCAATCATATTTTTTATCATATCTATGAATCTGATATATCTGATATTTATAATCAGCACAAATAAGTTGTAGTTCCATAGAATCGACCACGATAGGCACAACAGACTCTTCAGGAAACAGGGGATCTAGTGGGTAATCCTGTCGATCAACGGAGAACCAAATCTCAGTTTGTGGAGCCTCCGCAAGATTTTACTACCATGGATACATTTATACCTATTTATTTTTATATGGTACTTGGATCAAATCTTCAATCTTATGCAGAGGCAAAATGAAACCCCCATTGGGAGGAATCTATGAAAGACAAGTACAATTCCTTGATAGAGAACAACACATGGGACTTGGTTCCTCTACCTTTCAATAGGAAGCTTGTTAGATGTAAGTGCATTTTCAAGACAAAGAGAGTTGTTGATGGATACATTACAAGTTATAAGGCTTATTTAGTAGATAAATGTTTATCATAGGTACAAGGCATTGACTATGAGGAGACTTTTGCATCGGTTTTCAAGATTGATTCCATTTTATTAGCTCTAGCTATTGCAGTAGCTAAAAAGTGCGAGGTACATGATATGGATGTGATGAATGCATTATTAAATGGAGATATTGATGAGGAGATATACATGGATTAGCCATAGGGACATGTTCAAGTTCCATCATTAGTTTGTAGGTTGAGTAAGTCATTGTACAGACTTAAGAAAGCACCTCAGGCATGGTATGCTAAAACGGACTCTTATCTTCTCTCTAGAGGTTTTCTTAGATGTATATCATATCCTTATGTGTATATGATGAGGAAAATAGATTTGTTTATACTGATAGTTCTATATGTATATGATTTACTCATCACAGGGAGTTCAACCTCCTTCATTGTTGCAGTGAAGACTGTTAGCACTAGATGTCACCTCTGGATTGCATAGAGGTAAGCCTAGTACCCATCAGTTTTATGTCACAATGAATAAATTTAATGGGGTCTAATGGACGTGGAGTCAGGATAATAACGCTTTGACTTAGAAAATTGGGCTGATATGTGAGAAGAGATGAGGTCTTGATCTAACTTCATTCAGTAAGTTGTATAAAGGGTGAGTAGGATGAAGAAATTGAGGAGAAAATGTAGAGGTATGCTATGGACATCTGGTCTTCCAACAGCCTAAGGAAGAAAATCTTCAAATACAAGATCCTCTTGAATCCAAAACCTCAGGAAACTGAAAATGGCACAACCCTACTGTAATCACACATACATTACAATACAGTCAGAACAAATCTATTAGATCATCCATGCCTGAGTATTCGTGTCAGAAGAAAAAGAGATGAAAAGAGAACTGACTATCATTAAACAAGAAGTATCAAATGGAAATACATAACCAGAGAACCAGAGGCTTCATTAAAATTTTACAAATCGGGAGTGTAGCTCAACCATCCACCCTAACAAAATATCAAAACTGAGTATTTATACTTAGAAACTCTTTCCACCACCAGGAGTGTGACCTGACCACTACAATCAAAGCTTTGCGTCTGCATATTCTTTTGGCAGTTTGTACATGCATTCTTCTGTCAGACGCGAGTTTGGATCAGTATGGGCTTTGCAGGAAAATATGCTGACAGGGGAAATTTGGGCTGACAATCTACTTCCATGGCTAGTTATTCCATGCTTTCTATTTATGTGGTGAAATGAGTTTTCAACCACCTTCCCCAGTTCCATTAACTACTTTCATTAGGATCAGGATGAGGCCTGACACCAATGAATGATCCAAGTGGTGTTCACAATTTATTCAATTCAATCTCGATGCCTCGAGGCCATGTAGATCCATTTTTGAGAACAATACAAGTGCTTTCGGCCTTGGGCACAACTCCTTTCCATCACTTCACACAATCTCGGGCCATGAACTCATTCTTATCCCACATGAAATTTTGGGACTTCACATTTCAGGAGTTTTCTCTAATGCTCGAAATCGCGAAACAACCCATCTGGATCAACGGTCAGATTAGCTTTGAATATGATGGCCATGATCACCTCCTCGAACAACCTTATCTACCTGCTGCTTAATGGGAACTTATCACTCTTTATGGCCATGCTTCTCATATGACCCTGGGATGTGATCGTGGGCCAAATTCCCAGGCGTTTCGGGATTTCACATTTTGCGAGTTTGAACTATGTTCCATACTGAAAACTCCAAGTCACAAAATCACGATCACTCAGATCGAGTGACACACATCCCTTTACATCGGACAACCTAGATGAATATCGACATTTCGGGACCTTAAACTTTTGACATTTCGGGACCTCGGACTTTCATCATTTCGGGAACTCAGGAAATCTATGCATTTTTCACTTCATCTTTCATGAAATGACTTCCTCCACGGTTCAGATCTAGAAAAGGAGGAGAAACATGCAAAAATTGCAGACTAAGGTAGAAGCCACAAGCCCATAAGACTCTGACAAGTTTATGTGATAACATTTGGCTCCACAGGGGATGGCATGCTCCCTGGGAGTTGCCAAGAATAAGTAGTTCTAGTGCCTTTGCTTTGGGTTATGGAGTCTCCTACTAAAAACAAAATAAACATAAAATAGGAACGGTATTTACAATGGTGGGACGTCGACTGCGGATTTAAACAAAAAACGTTTTTAGGAAGCGCCCATTTACATGGCTACCAACAATTTTGTCACCCTCCAAATTCTACAACCTGTAAGTGTTGTTTGGAAATGCCTCAAAAATCTTGAAGGGACTGATCCAAAGGGCTTCAAATTTACCATGTTTTCCTTTGTCTTTTCTAGGTGCGTCTCATTTGAGTACCAGATCCCCTAGCTGGAAATTTTCCTTACTTCTCTTCCTGTCAAAGGCCTACTTGATTTTTTGCTAACGATCATGTGCTCTATCCATCACCTGCTCTGTAGTCTGTTAGAATTCTACCATCCAATCAATTCTTCTTATCATATCGTTGGGTTTTCCATGGCAATCTTGGAATAATTTCGCCACAGGCAGGGTGAGCTGAGAAGGAAATATTGCTTCAGTACCATATACAAGTTGGAAAGGAGAGATGCCGAGGGACCTCTTGGTTGAAACTCTATAATCCCACAAAGAAAATTTGGGCTTTAAATCCCATGCTTTCTTGTTGTCCTCTAGCAATGTTTTGATAATATTTATAAGGATCTTGTTAGAGGACACTGGAAATCCATTTTCTTGGGGGTAATAGGGGGTAGAGTGGATCAATGTAATTCTGAACTGCTCACAAAACTTGATCAATGGTTCATCTTTGAAAGATGCAGCGTTATCAGTGATTATTATATTCGAACAACCAAACCTTGCCAGAATATCTTCAAGAAAACCAATTATTACTCTGTGAGAAGCATTCCTTGTGGGGATAGCTTCTATCCACTTGGTGAAATAATATATTGTAGTTAAGATCCACCTATGCTGACCACTTGAAGGAGGATGAATCTCCACAATAAATTCGAGCCCCCACTACTGAAAGGGTCCTGAAGTTACCACAGGTTTCAATGGCATAGACTTGAGCTGCTGCTTCCCAGCAAATTTTTGACATTTGATACAAGCCCTGATTTTTGCATAGACATTAGTGAATAGATTAGGCCAGAAGTACCCAGCCATGAGAATCTTGTAGGTTGTGGTTATCCAGAAATGATGTCCCACACACAAGTTGTCATGAAAATCAAACATAATCTTTTGGGCCTCCTGTGGGTCTAAACATCTCAGAAGAACACCGAGAGGGTCTTTCCAATACAAGACCTGGACAATAAGGAAATATCTAATTGCTTTGAGATTTAAATCTCTTTCCTTTCTTTTTCCCATACCATCAGGGGGATTTAACTCTTGCAAGAAATATATAATGTATTTGTACGAGGCACATTCTACCAATGGAGGGTTGTCCTGAGAACCTTTATTAGACAAATCAACTTGTTGATTTTCTGAGCAATTGTTGATGAAGTTAACCCCAAAATATTTACAATTATATTTAGCCAATAACTTAGCTAAACCTTGGCCTTTAACTAGTTTTGGTGGGCTTTATTTCCAGATCAAATTCAATGATTTTGGCAATCCAATTGCTCCTTCTTCCATCTAAGTCAGGCTTAATGAGAATATCCTTCACAAAAGCTAAAGGAACATATGCAATGATTTTTGAATGCAAAACATGGACCCTAAAAGCTTTGAGGGATTTCACCAAAGCATAGGCCTACTTCTCCATGATGTCATATCTGACCTATGAATCTCTTAGTGCTTTGCTGAAAAAAGAAATAGGTTTCTCCAACCCTGCATCATTCTTTTGTAGTAAAGCATCTGCCACTATATCAAATAAAGCAAAGGAAAAAATCAGAAAATCCTTGGAATAATCTGAACTGATAAGCACAGGCACCTCATTCAGTTCCTTCTTGATTTGGTCAAAATAATTCCTAGACTCAGCAGTCCATTTTACTTCATTCCCCCTCTTGAGCATGGTTGTAATATGCTTCACCAATTCAGAAAAATTTGAAACAAACCTTCTCAGAAAATTAATTTTGCCCAAGAAAGATTGAACCTCCTTCCTAGACCTAGGAAGTGACAAGGTTTGAACAACTTCTACCTTGCTCGAATCAATTCTGACCCCCTCAGTTGGTACAATGTGTCCCAACAATTTTCCCTCTTTCTTGGCAAATAAAGACTTCTTGGGATTTAGGGAGAGACCAAACCTTCTGCATTTCAAAAAGACTTTCCTTGGATGAAAGAAATGTTCTTTATTAGATCTGGAAAAGACTGTTATATCATCCAAATAGATGACCACAAATTTATCCCTTTCCCCAATGAAGGCGATGTCCATAGCTCACTAGAAGGTTGCTCCTGCATTCATCGATCCAAATGGAATTTTGGCATACATGAATGTGCCCCAAGGAGTGGTGAAAGTTGTCTTTTATTTGTCTTCAAGCAGGACAGAGATTTGATTGTAGCTAGAAAATCCATCAATCATGGAAATCATGGATGCACCTGTCACCCTCTGCAAAATGTGTTCCATATTTGGCAAAGGGTAATTGTCATTCTTGGAGCTTTTGTTCAAGTTCCTAAAATCGACACATGGTTTGATTTCCCCATTCTTCTTCCTTATTGGGACCAATTTGGCCACCCACTTAGAATATCTCAAAGGGACAATGATTTGGGCAACTTCTTTACTTCCCTTTCCATAATAGGCAAAAACATAGGATTTATTTTTCTTAATTTCTGCCTAAATGGTTTGGCCTCCTCCTTCAATGGGATCTTATGCTCAATAACGTTGGTGTCATATGTTATGAGGTCTTCATAGGTCCAGGAAAACACATCATCGAATTCTCTAAATAACTGAGCATACTCGGCCCTTTGCTCCCTTGACAAGCTACTCGACAACTTGACAAACTTTGGTTCCTTCTCTATACCAATATTGCATTCAGCCACGTTGCCTTCATCATGGGAGACTTTACCCTTTACTTCCACATCGTTCTTCTCAAGTAGTCTTTCCAAAGGAACTAGTCCCTTTGGGATGTGATTGTTGGGCAACTGAACAATATGATGATTAGAAATTTTCTTCAAAAAAGAATCATCGTGAGGATTTATTTCAACCTCAGGATCTTGATCAATGTGTAATGCGGAAAACTCATCAATGGTCTCTAGGAAACTTTTGATCTCAAGATCATCTTCAAACACTTTCCAACGTTTGACATTTTTAGGTATAGAGGGTCTATATTTCACTTCTACATCATAACTGAGATTAGGTGGCCAAGGGATTCTGAAATTTCTTGCTGAAACATCCAGAGAATCGACCATGGAATTCTCATCTCTTGGAACAAATGAAATGTTAAAAGCCAAGAAAAAACTGTCAAATAGATCCCATACTTCATTTATGTAACTCCTCAACCTCGGGTGTTTGGCCTGATAAATATTTCTAATCTGATGGAAAATTAACTCAACATCCCCAAACACCACTATCTCTTTGATTCCCATATCTTTTGCAGCCCTCAAACCCAAGACAAGAGCTTCATATTCCGCCACATTATTGGTAGCTTCAAATTATAACTTGTATGACAGAGATATAATTTCTTGAACATGAGAAACAAATACCACACCGGCACCAAGACCTTCTCTATAAGAGGTTCCATTAAAGAAAATTTTACAGACAAAGTTAATCGGAGGGGAATCTTTAGAGAGAGTAATGGGTTGCTTTATAATTTCAAGAGGAGGCTCAGGGGTGTCAGTGATTTGTAATAAGTTGGATCCCAAATTAGTATCAAGTGAAAAAATAGGACAGTTGGTGGGGTCATCTTTGTCACTAATAATATAAGCCAACTGAGATTCTATGTATAGTCTTCTATGTTCCCCCCCAAACACAGGAATAGTAGCATATGTGAGGTCCATTTGCAAGGTTCCCCCAAGTATTTTTATCCAATATCTTGACAATAGCATGCCGAAATTGGGGGGGAACATCAGCTACCACAATATCCATGACCATACTTTTCATGGGAAATTGGAGCAAGGTCACAACTAGATCTTTGATGACCCCAAGACATTGCACATTCCTGGAATCAAAGGAATACAATTCATGGTATGCTTTTGTGATTTCCAGTCCTAGTTCATCCATGATATTTTTGGGCATGAGGTTATGAGAGGCCCCTGAATCCATTAGAAAATTATGCAGTGCCTTGTTGTGTATGTTCAGTGATATGTAGAAGGGAGGGGATGAATCATCTCTATCTTCTACCATGGGACCTAAGCTGATTGTTGGCTTTTCATCTTGCAAATTGATTGAGTCTGTGGGATGATTCAAGGGTTTAAGAAACAACAACTTATATAGGGATATCTTAAAGTCTTCATGCTTGACCAACTCTGAAAGGGGAACAAGAATCCTAATATTCTAAATTTCATGCTCAAAGTTAAAATAGGAGGGGGGCTTTAGAATTTATTTTACCTCTAGGGTAGAATCTTTGTCTACTGGTGGAGGTTTCTATTTTTTCCTCTCCTTTCTACTACTTGCTACATCTTCGACGGGAGTTTATGCTCTAGTAGACCAATCGGGAACATTAGGCCTTTCTCCTTTCTTCTTGGACCAGAGGTTGTATCTATTTGGGTTGTTGTTGGCCTTATCCCCCTTGCTCAACTCGTTTAATTGGATATCCATGAGAGACTCCTTGTACGCTTCTTGAGTTAAGTGAGGAGAAGGAGATGCGTCTTCAAGACAGTGGATTTCTGGGTCAAGGTCTTCTTCCTCCCCACCGTCATCTGCAACAAGGTTTTTTTGAAGAGGGGTCTGGATTTTATGATCATCTCTATCTCTGTTCCGAGGTTCTCTTTGCATAATATGAGGAGCATTGTTATTCGGCCTCCTAAATTTTCCTCTGTTATCAACATTTTGAGGATTTTTGTATATCTGCTTCCCCTCTAATTCCAACCTTTCCATTCTAGCCAAAAGTGATTTTAGTAACTTGGTTACTTCATCTAGTTTAGGGGGGAAGGCAAGGGAACTGGAAGTTGAGGCTTCAGCTCTTCCCCTTCCTCTATCTCTATCAGCCTTATTCCTGAGTTTATCAACTGTCAATATGTTAGACTCTACTTCTAGGGTTGCATCTTGCATATGAGCCAAGGAGGTAGATCTTCTCTCTCGTAACAGAAGGTAGAAATCAGGGTCAAAAGCACTAGCATGGGTAATTTTGGCAGAGGCCTCTGTAGGATTTATCTCAGTAGGGATCTTATTGTACATTTTGTTGAATCTTTTGGAGAAGTTAGAGAAAGACTCTCCCTCTTTTCTCTTTAGGGACCCAAACTCTATGATATAATACGTGAAGTCCTTTTTATCTCCCCATTGTCTCAAGAAGACATTGTCTAAAGCTTCAATCCCAGCGATGGATCCAGAGGCCAAGGCCCTGAACCACTTTCTGGCTTCTCCGTGAAGACTGTGGAAGAAGATTTTCATCCACACATCTTCATCTACTATGACATATTTATCATCATAACTATAGAAAGTTGCAAGGTGCTCTTCTGTAGTTATATCTCCCTCCCTTGTAAACTTAGGCAGCTACTTAAGATAGCCACCAGTTGGTAGGGCATTAAGAGGCTGAGGCAGAACCAGAGGGGCATATCTAGTAGCTACTATAGCATCCATTCTATTTTGGGGGGAATTAGAACCTACCATTAGACTGTGAACAGGAGGAGAACCAGGAGGGGATGGAGTTCAGACAGGGAATATTGGAGGAGTGCTTCTGAGAATAAAAGGAAACAATTGAGGATCTAGAGAAAATTCCTTGGGGCTCGAGTGAATAGAGGTTCCTCGGGGCTCAAGGGAATAGAGGTTTCCCTCTTTTTAAAAGAAAAAAAATTAACATGAGGAGGAGTAGTGAAACTGGGAGATGAAAAATCAGCAGGAAAACTCCCAAAACTTAAACTTCTAAAAGCTCCAGCAGATGGTGTAATAGGAAATTGAGAAACAACTATTGGAGTTGCTATAGGAGAATAATGAAAATTACCAGAATCACCTGGTTCAGCAGTAGAAGTACCCTCCTGAAAGGTCTTTCTTCTTCTGATAATTTTCTCTGGGTCTGCTTCAGATGTTGTTAGGGGAAGTTGTGGGGTATACCTTGTGTGTCTGCATCTAAAATCCACATCTGAAATAGTGGAGTCACCTCAATGGAGTCACCAGATGCACAGTTGCAATCTAATGTACTAATTTTTGATGCACCTTCAAAACCAGTAAGATTTTTCATTCAATCCTAGGGAAAATACTCAATTTGTCCCCGACAATGATGCCATAAATCTTAACACTAGATGTCACCTTTGGATTGCGACAAAGGTAAGCCTAGTACCCATCAGTTTTATGTCACAATGAATAAATTTAAGGGGGTCTAATGGACGTGGAATCGGGATAATATCACTTTAACTCAGAAAACTGGGTTGAAATGTGAGAATAGATGAGGTCTTGATCTAACTTTAGTCAGTAAGTTGTATAAAGGGTGAGTAGGATGAAGGACTTGAGGAGAAAATGTAGAGGTCTTCTATGGACATGTTCTCTTCTAGTAGCCTAAGGAGGAAAAGCTTCAAATACAATATCCTCTTGAATTCAAAATCTCAAGAAACTAAAAACACCACAACCCTGTTGTAATCAAACATACATTACAATACAGTCACAACAACTCAACTAGATCATACATGCTTGAGTCTTCAGTATCAGAAGCAAAAGAGATGAAAAGAGAATTGACTGTCATTAAACATGAAGTCTCAAATGGAAATACATAACCAGAGAACCAGAGGCTTTATTAAAATTTTACAAATCGGGAGTGAAGCTCAACCATCCACCCTAACAAAATATCAAAACTGAGTGTTTATACTCAGAACAACTTGCCACCACCAGGAGTGTGACCTGGCCACTATAATCAAATCTTTGCATCTGCATCTTCTTTTGTCAGTCTGTACATGAATTCTTCTGTGAGACACAAGTTCAAATCAGTATGGGCTTTGCAGGAAAATCTACTAACAGGAGAAATTTGGGATGACGGTCTACTTCCACGACCAGTTCTTCCATGCTTTCTATTTATGTGGTGAAACTAGGTTTCAACCACCTTCCCCATTTCCATTAACTACTTTTTGTTAGAAAAATAGGACCACGGAGCAATAAAATAAAACAAATGTAGAAACAAAACATAGAAGACACACACTACAAGAGAGACACAAATTTATGTGGTTCACCCAGTGTGGGCTACATCCACCAGAGAAATTGCCAGGTCCTTCCTTTATTATTATCCAACAAATGAAGGGATACAACCTACAGCAAAACCCGTTGTAACTTCCTCTTCTTTCTCTCACAGTCTCCTCTCTCAGAATACAATATTCACCATCATCCATAGCCGTGATACATTTCCCTCATAAAAGAGGGTTGCCTTCTAGGGAAAAAAACCCTAACATAATCTCTACCATTAGATCTGTGACATTATAATGAACGGTCCAAATTTACAATGAAATTAAAATATACTTTTACAAGGCAATTTTTTCTTCGGGGGCTTCGCCCCCGAAACCCCTCTAGGGGACCGCTTGCCCCCAGACCCCGCAGAGGGGGTACCCCCCCCTCTACACTCCCCCACGTGGAAGAGTGTACATACTTCTGGGGTGTAAATACTTCATGGGGTATAAACATGGCTGAAAGTAAAAGACCTATAAATCAGGAAGATAATCAGGCTCCACAACCAACAATCTCCCACTTGG
>ML794583.1:310955-332391 GCA_009831015.1 Picea engelmannii
TTTATTTTTACCTTTCCCATTCCAACAATTTTGCATGGTTTATCATCACCCAAATGAACCTGTCCAAAATCACCTTGAACATAATCTAGAAAATGTTTCCTATGGGGTGTGGCATGAAATGAAGCTCCTGAATATACTACCCAGGACTCAGAAATATTATCTACAGAAAGAATCAAAGCATCTTGTAGCACATCACCTGTTACATTTGCTTCTTGATTTCTCTCATGTTGTCCATCTCTTTGTTTCTTTGGAGCTCTGCAGTCTTTCTTCAGATGTCCCTTCTTCCCACAATTCCAGCACTCTATCTTTCCAAGTCTGGATTTGGATCTGCCCTTCCTATAATTTCCGTCGTTTCCTAAGCCCTTTCCTCTATCCTTTTGTCTTCCCCTGTTCTCCATGTTCAACGCATTTCCTGATGTCTCACCTGTGATTTTCCATCGCATTTCCTCACTAAGGATAACACCAACAACATCATCAAATTTTAAAGTATTTGAACCAGAGACAGAGTTACTTACATCCATGACCAAGCCATTCCATATTTCTGGCAATGAGCACAAGATTAGAATAGCCCTAACCTCATCATCAAAGTCCACTTTTACAGAACTTAGTTGATTAGTAACTGTATTAAACTCATTTAAATGGTCTGGAATAGACCCACCTTCTGACATCTTCATATTAAATAATCTCTTCATTAGAAATACCTTAATGGATGTCAAGGGTTTTTCATACAATTTGGCCAATGCGTCCATCAAACCCTTCGTTGTCTTTTTTTTGGAAATATTGAAAGCCACCGACGCTGTCAGGCTCAACCGTATCGTTCCTAGAGCCTTTCTATCAAGAATATCCCATTCTTCATCCTTCATGGTCGTCAACTTCTTTGCTACTCCACCCAATGGTAGGAATAGATCCTTCTGATATAAATAATCTTCCATCTGCATCTTCCATAACTGGTAGTTTTGATTGTTAAATTTCTCGACCCTAAACTTTCCATCTTCCGACATTGCTCCCACTCGAACCAGGAACCCTCTTTTCCTACGAGTTACCTTTCGATCTGATACCAGTTGTTAGAAAAATAGGATCGTGGAGCAATAAAATAAAACAAATGTGTAAACAAAACATAGAAGATACACAATACAAGAGAGACACGGATTTATGTGGTTCACCCAGTGTGGGCTATGTCCACCAGAGAAATTGCCAGGTCCTTCCTTTATTATTATCCAACAAATGAAGGGATACAACCTACAGCAAAACCCGTTGTAACTTCCTCTGGTTTCTCTCACAATCTCCTCTCTCAGAATACAATATTCACCATCAATCATAGCCGCAATACATTTCCCTCATAAAAGAGGGTTGCCTTCTAGGGAAAAAAAACCTAACATAATCTCTATCGTTAGATCTACGACCTTATAATGAATGGTCTAGATTTACAATGAAATTACAATATACATTTACAAGGCAATTTTTATTTCAGGGGCTTTGCCCCCAAACCCCCCAGCCGGGGGGATAGCCCCCCCGGACCCCACAGAGGGGGTACCCCCCTCTGCACTCCCCAGTGTGGAAGAGTGTACATACACTTGGGGTGTAAATACTTCATGGGGTATAAACACAGTTGAAAGAAAGGACCTCTGAATCTGGAAGATAATTAGGCTCCACAACCAACATCCCATCCATGAGCCTTCAGGTCCTCAATAGCATCATCATGAGATAGAAAATCTTGGCATCCATTCGTCTCGATATGAATGATGGGTGCCATTAACACTATGATAAGGATACAACAGAAATCACAAGGGTTAGGTTTAGGTTCCCAATAGACGAGCAACAGAGACAGGTCTAAGTGTAATGTAATGGCATGAAAATCATAGAGTCTGGGGGATATCATAATTCAGACAGGATAGTTAGGGAGAATGAAAAACAGAGGGCTCATAAAGCTCCAAAACATCTCTCATGATGAGTGCCAAACCCTACAGAGTACAAAACCCCATGCGCATCATGAATGGTCTCATTAATGTTTTGGACCAGCAAGGTAAGACGAAACTGCAAGTACAACATGCCTGCACTCATTTGCATGAATGTTGATATCACAATAGAATTCATGAGAAAAATATCAACAGTTAAACAAATTTCTTGTGCATTCAAACATTTCAACAATGAACTATAGAACCAATGAATTCATAATAACCATAATACACAAAAATTTTGATAGTGGATTAATCAACCATTTCATAAGATTTGAATTTTAATCATATATGGGTGGTTTTTAAAACGATATTTCTAAGTTAAAATATTATGAAACCAAGCCAAGTTTTATTTTTAAATTCATGCTTATAGTCATGAATTAAAAATAAAACAAAACGAAAATGCAAACAGCAAAAAAAACTCAATAAGGTAAAGTTAACCCAATCATCGCCTCGAAACTCAGAAACATAAACATTTACAAATAGAAGGTGACGGTAGCTACAGAAAGTTGTAATATATTTCGATCATGATCAGTATCAAAAATCATGTGTGGCTACCAACAATGGCGACGTACTGGGCAAAGCAGTTATCTCTGCATCACCAGAAAATTCATGTTAGGTGAATCAGATGACATGAATTGTTTAGAAATAGTTAACAACAAGTCAAGCATACTGATCATAACTCAAAAAATAACACAGTTTAGCATCAAATGTATTTCTGTCTAAACAAATTTCATCCAATATCTAACTTAGATTACAAGTGTAGCGATTTTTTATGCAGTTGACTTCGATACTATTGACAAGGCCAATACTGCTAGTAGGCGTTCATAGCCTCGGCAGGATGTCATTTGAACCAATCTAGTACCTCTATCCTATCCAAGAGTCATCCAATCATGATACAAGACATATTTTCATTTTGATCAAATTGAAAACAGACTTGAGGTTCTTCTTAAACCCGGCATTGCTTCATTGCCAGCAAACCTATTCACGAAGTTGCCTTGGTATCATGCATGCATTTACCCACTGCCAGTAGACCTGCTTAGTGTTCCGGCGGGTTTACATACACTTCCCACACATTATCGTGATTTCAACCCTCTAGAAATTGTTTATAGTTTGCAGAACTTAATGATATTCAAGAGGGCAGGGTGATACTGAAAATCTTATAGTTTGGAATGAAAAAAATTGATCTTTCACCAATTATTCTTCTGTTTTGATGACCTTCATCATGATTTGGACACTTGGATTTAGGTTAGGAAATCATCTCGAGGACGGGAAGGTATAGTTGAGTTGTTTTTCTCAAAACAAGGAAAGTGTTAGAAGTTTATTAATGATAATCATGTCTACTTGTAATTTCAATGAGAAACCAGAAACACTAATTTGAATAGAAACTCACTTATGTTGATCTAAGTTTTAGCACTTACTGCTCGGGTGCTTGGGAAGTTATCAACTGTTGCTAACGAATGAATATTTGGATTCCCTTCCACAAATTAAATGGTGACTTATACATAATTATTCAGAAAACAAATCAAAATCAAGCAAAATGAAAAGAACCAAAGTAAAAAACTAAAAAATATATTTACAAAAGAGTGGAACAGAAATCATCAGGTGAAATACCTCTTGAGAGCCTGTCCATTCACTAAGAAAGTGTCTGGCTGTCCCTCCAAATTATGCAAACTGAAAGAGTTGGGACCCAATTTTTCAGAAATTACAAATGGTCCCAGCCACAGATTCTGGAACTTGGTGTGTTCCCCCTTTCCCTCGTGAGCTTTGTCCCACTTGAGAACCAAATCTCCGACATCGAAATTCCTATCTAAAGAAGAATTTGAATCAAACCATTTGTTTACAATTTGTTGATGTTGATATAGTTTCTTATTTGCTTGTGTTCTCACTTCCTCCAATTTTAATAAGGCATTTATTTGCTTTTCTAGAGGAGGGCACTCCTCTTCTTGAACTTTCTGCGAAAATTGCAGAGAAAGAAGTAAAACATGTGGAGGGAGAATTGCTTCTCTTTCGTAGATGAGGAAGAAAGGGGAATTACCAACATAGGCTTTTGGGGTTACCCTATCATCCCAAAGTGCATTATACAGTTCATTGTGACAGTTCTTATGATTTTTTGAAACTGTCCTTTTAATAATCTTGATTAAAAAAAAAATTTGTTGATTATGCTAGGCCATTTCCTTGAGGGTAGTAGCTTGCAGAATACTTCAGTTTGACCCATTTTTCGAGGGAAAAAATGTCCATATCAAGGGATGAAAATTAAGAGACATTATCAAAAATGAGATATTCGGGAATGTCGAATCGAGTGATGATATGAGAGTTCAGGAAAGATACTACCTAATTTGTGTTCACCACTTTAAAGGTACAGCTTTGGACCATCTATTAAAATAATTCGTTGTTGTAAGGATATACTTGTGTTGTTGCGAAGAAGAGGGATTAATTGTTCCTATGATGTCAAGGCCCAATTGCTGAAAATGGGAATCTACAGTAACAGGCTGCAAAGAGAATGCTACCTTTTTCACCCGTCTTGCAGCCTTTTGGTAGATTATGCACTTATGACATAGTGCATGGGCATCTTTAAACAAGGTAGACCAATAGTACCCAGCTCTTAACACTTTGTGGGTGGTGGTATCTCCACCAAAGTGACCACCGACTTCACCTACATGAAGTTAAGATAACACTTGTTATGAAACTTCCTTTTCTAAACAACGCATAAGAACACCATCAAATTTCTTTCAAAACAATACATCATTTATTAACTGGAAAGATGCATATTTAAGCCTAAGTTCTCTTATGCTTTTAGGATCAAGATTGTGGGGAGCAGATCCATGTGTCAAATATAATCTAATGTTCTCATACCAAGAACTAGGTGTAACTTGTGCACAACTGATCTGTGTGTGGTTGTGTTGATTTATAGTTGAGGTGTTTATTTGACTTTCATGTTCTTCAACTGAATCAACCACTAGTCTACACATGCCTTGACCTCTAACAATTTGTGAAGGGGTTATTTCAAGGTCATATTATTGTAATGACATCATCCAATTTTCCCTTTTCTCCCCCAATTCTTTTTGTACTAAGAGGTTTCTCACAGCAGGGTAAGGAACAATAATCTTGGTTTTGGATTTCAAAAGGTAAGACTAGAAGTGTTTCACTACTTTGAAAACAACATATGCCAGCTGATCTACTGTTGAATAATTAATCTCTTCTCCTTTAAAATATGATCTCATGAAGGCAATAGGTATTTCATTGCTTTCATCGTTTTTTTGTGTAAGTACAACAACATAATATCAGTCAGAAGCAAAGGTGTAAAGAGTGAAATCCTGAGAAAAATCGAGACTCATCAAGGAAGGGGTTTCTATTATTGCTTTTCTAATTAAGTCAAAAGCCTGACTTTCTTGTTGTCCCCAATGATACAAAATATCTTTTTTAATTAAATTATGTAATGGTCTTACCATTTCCGAGAAACTTGGGACAAACCTTCTGATGAAATTAATCTTTCCCAAAAAGGACTGCGTAGCTTTTTTGGAAGGAGGGGGAAGTTTAGCAATAGCTTGGGTTCTTTTCAGGTTCAATAATCATTATGTCCTTAGATAATAAAAACCCAAGTAGTTTTCCTTGCTCTACTACAAAGACCGATTTCTCAGGGTTGAGAGATATGTCGAACTTGCGGCATCATTCTAGGACAGCCCTGAGGTGAGACAAGTGATATTTTTTGTTATTAGAGAAGACAGTGACATCATAAAGGTATACCATGATTGAATGGTTAATGAGGCCATGGAAATCAATATCCATTTCTCTCTGCAAAGTGGCACCGGCATTTATCAATCCAAAATCCATTTTCCTGTAGGCATAAGTGCCCCATGGGGTGTGAAAGGTGGTTTTAAGTTGATCTGAGGGATACATGAGGACCTGGTTGTATCCCAAAAAACCATCTAGTAAAGATAGTCTTTTGGAGCCAGACACCTGCTTTAGAATTTGTTCCATTGGAGGAACAAGGTAGTTGCCTTTACCAGATGCTCGGTTTAGGTTCTGAAAATTGACATAGATTCGAATTTCACCACTTTTCTTCCTTACAGGGACTAAATTAGACACCCATTGCATGTGCCTAACCGGGAAAATGATCTTTGCATTTAGTAATTTTTTTAGTTCTTTTTTAACAGTGGGTTCCAATTTAGGATGCATCTTCCTCAATTTATGTTGAAAAGGCTGGGTATGGGGTTTCATGGGGATAACATGTTGTATGATGTTGGGGTCGAATGTTTTCAATTCATCATACATGCAAGAAAAAATGTCTTTAAATTCTTTAAATAGATTTATAAAAGCAAATATTTCTTGCTCAGAAAATCCCTTTCCCAGATTAATATTTTGAGGATTAAACTTTGTTCCTAAATTAACCGTTTACTAGCTCGGATGTCGATTTAGGAGATCGAGGATCAGATATTACCATGAAATTCTAGAGGTTCTCATCATGAGTACCTTCATAAATGACTACACCTTGGAAGGTGTCTTCCATATTCAGAAAGTTGATAATATGTTGGTCATCATCGAATACTCTCCAATTTGTAATTTTATCTGGGATTGACGACCTGAACAACAATTCAATTGAAAACACATTAAGGGAAAGACCTTCAACAGGCAATAGTTTAGAAGAAACATTGGCCAATAAATCACCTTCTGAATTACTCAATCTAGGAATTGAATTTATGTTGAATGCTGAAAATTTATGCATTAAACTCCATACATCTATTTGGTAGCTTTTCAGATGTGGAGATAAGAAATGTATGGCATTTCTTACCTGCCTAACCACAATTTCCAAATCACAAAATACTATCAAATTTCACACATCCATATCCAAAGCTTTCCTGAGTCCTTGTAGAAGTGCTTCATACTCGGTCATGTTAGTAGTACATTCGAACTCTAACCGACAAGAAATAAAAGTCTTATTACCTGTAGGATCAATGAGTACACAACCAACAGCTTCTCCTTTGGATTTGGATTCGTCAAAGTATAAGGACCATATGTTTGAATCATCGAAAGTACTTGGCATATTTGGAAAATTTGATGTTTGAGTATAGGTTACAACTTCAGATTGTTGCGCACGATCAATGATAGGAGAAATTCCGGTAATGAAATTACCAAAGAAGGTATTCATTCCCTGTGTTTCAAATGAATTAGCATATGCAATGAAAGTTTCATTTGTATCATTCAGATCCGTTACAGTATGCTTAATATAGCGTTCTCTATTTATCCTGATTTTGTTGGGTTGTCCATTTTCAGGCATCCACAAGTGAGACCAATCTGTGGCAAAGTAGTCGTGCAACTGCTCTGACCAACCCCTTCTTAAAAAAAATCCATAAACTTTAGGGATATCAACAATGATAATATCAATTATCTGATGAACCTTAGGATTGGATGATAATCTAATCAACACATTCTTAAGCTCACCAATTACTTTAACATTAGTTCAATCTAGTTGAATGATTTTAAGATCAGAAGGTTTAACTTTTGCATTAATTTTTTGGAATACAGATAGAGGCATCACATTTGATGATGCGCGGGAATCGACCATACAATTGTGTACATTCCTATTAAAATTTTCAAAGGTTAACAAAAAAGGTGGGACATTTTTCCGAGTGTTAACAATAGAATTCTGTTGATTTTTTGTTGTTGTCCCTAAAACAGTTTTGTCTACATTTGATACAGTTTTTTGCGCTAAGTCCCTTTTGTCTGGAGGTTCAGATGTCTTTTTAGTTGGGATATTCTTAGTTGTGTTTGAATCAATTTTTGCTGGTTTTTTGCAGCTAGAATCATTCTTTTTATTGTTTTCAGCGATGCTTTGAAACATTTTCTGCAAAATAAGGGGGAATTTTAGTAATTCAAAAATAGAAATATTAGCCCTCAATTTTTTTTAGATATTCAACTAAATTGTATTCTAAAACTGGGGCTTCTAAGATTTGTTTAATTTCAGTTTTCTTTGACTATTTCAGAAGCACATTTTTACTTGCTTCAAAAGGGGGTTTGTTTTGCATTTTGCTTCTTGTGTTGTAGGGGTGGAAAGTTTCGAACTTCGCTTGGAAGATACTATCTGATAAGTGACCGAAAACAGGGGGAGATGAATCATCCTCTTCTGGTACCTCTTCCTCAGTTGTATCATCGGAATTTTTAGGAGGAATAGAAGCAGAATTATCATGAGCTTCTAAGATGGTTTGCAAAGCATACTGTAAACTTTTGAAATTTAGACCTTTTGTGGTCGGGTTTGGTCAGTTAGGAGGAAAAGGCTTTTTGAAAGGAGGTTTAAAAAATCCTTTGCTTGTGGATGCCTCCTTGCATGATCTCTTCAAGTAAATGACCTTATTGGATAGTTTTTGGAAATCTTTCTACAAGCTTTCTAAGTCTAAATTGTCTTGTTGATTTTTGGTTTGAGGAGGCCTAGTGAGAATCTCTATTTTCTTCTTAGAGGATGAAGTTGTTTCAGCTTCACTATTAATATTATCTTTCAAGCTCAATATATCTTTCTCAATCTGACTTGCCTCCTCAAAGGCTTCTAGCAATGTGTTCTTTTTAGACCTTTTGACCCATATGGATATATTATTTTGCAAGGCTTTAGCATAATATGCAACGATTAAACTTTCAGCAAGCATTGAATCTACAGGGATTTTATTCTTTAAAGTAAGAAATCTTTGGTTAAAGTCTTTCACTTTTTCCTTAGGATTCATTTTTAAGCTGGAGAGTTCCATAAACATGACTTCTGAAGATTTATCATCTCCGAATATTTCTAAGAAACAAGTTTCAAACTTGTCCCAAGAGATGATGGTTTGGGGTTGCTGAGAAAAATACCATGTGGAGGAATTTCCCTCAAACGTATAAGGAAATAATATGCATACTACATCCTCGGGTTCAACACTTTGGATTCTAATGGCCAACATAAATTTTTTGATGTGATCCTCAGCGGATTGCTTTGAATATGGATCAAATTTGGGCAACCATTTCTCCAGATGTTTTGGTAATGGGTGTTGGGGTCTAGGTACAGACACAACATCTTGATCAAGCCAAGGTCTGGCAAGATTATTTTGGTTTTCCATGGGAGTTGGTGGTGTCAAAGTATGAGATGGTTTTGATGAAGAGTTGCCTTCGTCTGAAGATTCTCCTCCTGAAGAGGATGGAGAATAATCAGGTGGAGATGGTGGAATACCGGGTCCTCCTTCTACAGGAATGACTGTTACAGTAGGATTGGTAGTATTTCCACCTAAAGGCTTTTGGGGTAGACTAGTGCCTTGAAGTTGTTTTCAGATATCTGAGAAATCAAGGCGTTGATTAAGTGGCCTACCAGGTTGTCTGATACGAGCTAAGGCACTATGCATCCTTATGAGTGAATGACGAACAATTTCTTCGACGTCGGCCCCTTGAGGAACTGTTGTCACTGGCTCAATGGGAATCTCAGGGTTATTGTTTGAGGTATTTGTTGTTTCAAGTGTAATGTTATTGTCTGAGGGACTACGCGTTATGACAGGAGAGCGAGTGTGGGGGGGAGGAGTCTTGCGACCTCCACGTGCCATCAATTTAATCTAGGCCCTCCTTCTAGCACCATTTGTTGACGGGCGTAAGTGACACACCATCAACTGGAAGGTCAAATACAGACCAGGGTTGTCTAAATAACCCAAGTCGTTTGGAGTGAAATGACCTAATGGGTTTAATGGCTCGGTTGGCCAACTAAAATCCTAAAATAACAAAATAAAGGAAACTAATCTAAAAGAAACTATGATACTATGTACATGAATTATTTACAAGTTTTAAAGAAGAAACGTAAATATGAGCATGTGATTATGAACAAGGTATTTACAATTTGCAAGTTTTGTTGGATGTCTTGTGAAATCAATGTTTTTTGCAATTGTTTATGAAGTAGATAAATAAAGCACATATATTTTATAATTTCTGCTTAATATTTAAAATCTAAAGAACTCAAAAATACTAATAAAACACATTTAAAATAAGAACGGATAAATAGGTAAAGCTACTTCAAAATGCTCCTATTTCATTTGTGAATAATCTGATTAAAAGAAAATACCAGTAACTAACCTACAGTTAATAAGTTTATGTCCATGCACAATTCAAGCTCCCAGCTATCTTGCCTGTGAGAAAAACCTATAACAAGCTGGTGCTAACATTCCCAAAATAAACTCAAAGGTATTTTTGGAGCAAAGATATAAGAGAAAAGTAACAAGCATACAGATCTGGTGATCTTGTAATGATGAACATGTAACGGAAATCGAGCACACACAGAAACCAAGATAACTTGAATAAGGTTATCTGTCTTTATTCAATCAATGAAATAAGAGAGAAAATAACTTTCTTATATAGGTTACAATCAAGTAGATTCAAACCACTTTATGAATGTGGGATAAAGTGAAAATATAACCTAAAAGAAAATATCTGACCTAAAAGAAAATAAATTTACCTAAAGTCACTTTGAATTTATTAATGCCTAAGTCTAATTTCTAATTGACCATTATAAACTAATATTTAATTTAACACCCTCCCTTAATGGTCAATCTACTCACTATAGCAAGTTTCTTTCGAAATTTTACATGCTTTTCGGGACCCAAAGACTTGGTGAAAATGTCTGCAGTTTGATCCTCTGTAGGACAATACTGCAAGTCAATAGTTCCATCTTCTACAAGTTTTCTGATGAAGTGATAGTATGTATCAACATGTTTGGTATGCTCGTGGAAGACTGGATTCTTTTCAAGTTTCATTACCCCTTGATTCTCAAAGAACAAGAGTGTAGGCTCTCTCTACCGCATCTGCATATCTGATAACATCCTCCTGAGCCAAACTACCTCGCATGCACCTTTCAATGCTCCTCGATACTCTGCTTCTGTCAATGAAAGGGAAACAACATGTTGTTTCTTGCTAGTCCATGTGACTGCACCCATGCCAAGGCTGAAGACATATCCAGAAGTGGATTTTCTGTCATCAATAGAACCTGCCCAATCTGAATCTGTATACCCACACAACCTCGGGTCTTTTCTCCTACTGTACAAAATACCAAAGTCAAGTGTCCCTTTCACATATCTCAGCACTCGCTTCGCTATTGTCCAGTGCTCTACTTTCGACGCTGTCATAAATCTGGAAATGAAGCTCACAGTGAAATTCAAATTAGGTCTACTGGCTGTAAGATATATCAAGCTACCCACTAGTTGTTTGTATAGTGACTCATTGACTGCCTTTGAGTCAGTCTTGGCTGAAAGTTTCATCCCTTTCTCCATAGGTGTAGAGGAGATTCTGCAATCCTCCATCCTGAACTTATCCAACAAACTCCTGGCATACTTTGCTTGTGAGACAAAAATGTTTCTCCATGTTTGCCAAACTTCTACACCCAGACAACAGTGTAGGAGGCCTAGATCTGTCATGTCAAATGTTATGCTCATGTTGGATTTGATCCATGTAATTGCATCTTCCTCACTACCTGTAATAATGATATCATTCACATAAACAACTAGAAGAATGATATCATTACCAACTCTTTTGACATATAAGTTGGAATCTGAAGGACTCTGCTAGAACCCTTGCCGAACCAAATACCTATCAATCTTGATGTACCACACCCTCGATGCCTATTTCAGACCATATAGAGCCTTCTTTAGTCTGCAAACTAGATGCTCCTTCCCTACAACCTGAAACTCCTCTGGTTGGCACATGTATACCACTTCCTTCAAATCTCCATTAAGGAAGGCACTTTTCACGTCCATCTGGTGGACCTTCCAGCCTTGTTGTGCTGCCATGGATAGAACAAGATGAATAGTGTTCATCTTCATTGTAGGAGAAAAAGTCTCCTCATAGGCAATGCCTTCTCGCTGAGAGAATCCTTTCGCAACTAACCGTGCTTTGTACTTGTCAAGTGTACCATATGCCTTGTACTTGACCTTAGACACCCATTTGCATCCAATGGGTTTCTTCCTTGATGGAAGAGCTGTGAGATCCCAAGTCTTATTTTTCATCAAACTTTCATGTTCAACCTCCATGGCCTTTTCCCATTCAGGTCTTCCTTTTGCTTCCTTGAATACCTGAGGCTCATAGATCTCCTGAATATTGGCCATAAGAGCAAAGTTGATTGTGTCAATCGTTTGTTTACTCTTACCTCATGATGATCTTCCTTCGATCATCTCTCCTATCTGAACATCTCCAATGGTGTTGTGCCACCACTTGGGTCTTTTGGAATCCCTGGCTGCCAAGTCAGTATTTCCACCATGACTTGGGCTTCCTACTTCAGAATGTACTGATCTGACTGACATAGGAGACTCATCATGTTCTGACTCCTCATCATCATGCTCAGAATATTTCCCCCCTTCAGGTGGAGCTATCGGAAGTTTGACACCTGAATATTTAATGACTTCTAGTTGCTCAGTAACTCTGAATGTGGGAGGAGTATGGAAGGGTCCAACCTCCTCATCAACAACAACATCTCTGCTAAATCTCACCTTATCAGTGTCAACATCAACTAATCTATAAGCTTTATGGGTGTTTTTGTACCCTGTAAGCATCATCTTCTTATTCTTCGGATCTAACTTGGTTCGTTTCGTAGCTAGAATCCAAGTGTAAGCAATAGAACCAAAGACCTTCAAGTGACTTACTTTGGGCTTTCTTCCAGACCATGCTTTCTCTAGAGTCTTCTGCTTTACCACCATCATGGGAGATCTATTCATCAAGTACACTATTGTAAACACTGCCTCTACCCAAAACCTGTTAGGAACACACCTGTTCTACAACATACATATGGACATCTCTGTGATAGTGCGGTTTTGCCTTTCAACCACCCCATTATGTTGTGGAGTATAGGGTGTGGTGTACTATCTCTTGATCCCATGTTTAGCAAAAAAATTATTGAATTCTTTGGAACAAAATTATCCACCATTATCAGACCTAAGAGAGGTAATATGACAACCTAAGTCATTCTCGACTAATGCTTTAAAGTTTTGAAATTCTTTAAACACGTCAGAGTTCAACTTCAAAAAATACACCCACATTTTCCTACTGAAATCATCAACAAACAAAAGGAAATACCTGGCACCGGTGATTGATGTCATGTTCATTGGTCCACGTATGTCTGCATGAACCAGCTGAAGGACCCTCTGCACTCTCCAAGCTTGTCCTTCATCAAATGGCGCTCAATTTTGCTTCCCTGCCTGGAAAGCTCCCCAAACTCCATGAATCTTCTGCTGAATGTTTGGAAATCCATCTACCAGTTTCTCTTGTGCCAACTGAGAGAGGTAGTTAAAATTGAGGTGCCCATAACTCTTGTTGTTCCTGAGTTTATACTTTAAGGCTCTAAAGAATATCGTCAAGGCATCCGTAAAGATAAATGTAATTAAAGGGTAAAAATCAAAGGAAGGATAAATTAGAGTTGATTTCCCAACTACCTCTGTCTAGATTCCCTTTGTTCTTGGATGCTAATATCTCTCTCAATAGTTTCCCATGAATGTTCTAATTCAATCCGGTTATTTGTTGTTTGCAAAATAGTATTAAAAAGGTTCGAAGCGATGCTAGTTTGATCTTGGAGACTAAGTTCAATGTTGGGCTATCTGTTATTTGGGACAGTCATGGAGAGTAAAATTTTATTTAATTTTGAAAGAATTTGATAAATTGTTGCTTCAGTTTTGAAGGGATGAAATAGGAAAAATAGTTTTGAAATTCAAAATAATAACATAATAACAGTTGAGGTTGTTTCCTGGACTTGACACAATTCTGAGAATAGTAAAATAACAAAGAAATACTGCTGAAAAAATATGAGGCTTTAATCACGAAAGAATCTCATATTGTAACAGGAAGCAAAGAGTAAAACGAGATTTATAATGAAGTGTTAAATATTATCGTTCAAATGATCTACAGGTCTTAAAATTACTGATAGCAATTTCAGAGGAAAAGTTGTAAATAATTTGATAACTAACTCAATTCAAACAACAAAAGATGTATGAAATAAACTTATAGTTGATCATTCATTAGAAAGACATTGAAAGAGAAACATAGAAATATATTGTAAACAGGGTTAAAGAACACATAGCTTCAAGTTGACAAAATTCAGAATCTCGTCTGCATTATTTATATCAAAATGGATTGAAAACTTTTAATACAATCGGCTCTCCTCAAAACCAAAAATCCCTCTCTCAGTCTTGTGAAAATATATTTATACATGATCACCAAACATTTTTCCCGTTGGTGATTAACTAACTTCCTAAGACTACGGTTACATGAATGAACAATGTCAAACCGTTTACATTTCTATTCTAATTGCTTTATTATTCTAATGATGAAAATCTTCAAAAGAGTATCTCATGTCTACATTGATGAACCTCCTCCTTCTACTTCAAGACAGCGAATACATTTTCCCAGAAACTGTACTAAAACTCTGGGAGCTTCTGGAATATTCTTTGCTTCAAATAAGAAAAACTTTCTTTGCAATTCTGGCAGACGGTCTTCGATTATTTTTCTTGTGAACTTGATAGTTTGTAGTTTCAAGTGAGGCATTACTCTCCATTTATCAATTTCGGTAACATTGATTACCTTTATTTTTGGGATCTTCACCTGCATTTCCTCCAAATCTTCCTTGAATCTTAGCTGGTGCTTGACAATGTTAATTTCTCCTAATAACCCCGAACAGTTGTTTTCCCAATGTTCAAAGAATCTTTTTCTAAAAGATCAAAAATTCCTTGATAATCATCATTGACCTCTCTGGTTATTCTTTTGTTTTCTACAAGGTCTGCCTCCCACACCTTGAGTATTACATCTCCTTCAACCTTCTCTAAAACAGATAGTTTTTTAATCTTTCCGACATCCTCCTTTGTTGAAAGGGCCACTACTTTTTGGAAAGTCGTCCTGGCTATTTTCACTTCTCTTTCTTTTAGGAGAATGTTCTCCAAAGCTTTACTTGTTTCCTGAAAGTAATTCTGAATAAATTCCAGATTTAAAAACACTCCCTATTGTTCCTCTTCTATCTTCAAATGTATTCCCAATACCTGGGCCTGGAAAATTTCAAGCTCTATCACTTGATTTGAAATGGAACTAATCTTATCTTATAATTTCTTATTTGTTTCCTCTTGCTTTAGGACCTGTGTCTGAGTAACCTGTATTTTCTGATTTGCTTCCTCTAAGCTTGCTTTTAGTTTCTGAATCTCTTGAATGTCATTCAATCTTTCTCATTCTAGACCCTTTTTTATTCCCCAACTGATATTTCTTTCAATCTCCTTTAATTGATCCTGTAGTTGAGCTATCATCTGTTCTTCCTGCTCCAACATAGTTGTCAAACTACCCACAAAGTATAAATTCGTCGATGTTAAGGCTCCCATTGTGCCTTCTATCTCTGTAGCGAATTCTCCTTCTTTAAATTTTTGTCCATCTATAATGATTTTGTGCTTTTTAATCATCATATCTCCTCTAGGATGCATTCCCTGTTTTAGGATAGCCTTTCTCTTCTTACTGAAAAAATAATTGGGAGGAATATCATCTCTAGAAATAGGCTCAAGATCACTTACGTATAGATCTCCCTCGTGGGGGTTGTTGGAGCCGCCCTTGTTTTTACCTTCCCAAAAAAATTTCAATTTTCAAAACTTCAAATCTAAGTTGACTTTCTTCCGAAATCTTAAAACTTTGAAATCTCGTCGCCTGAACAGAGATGCTTTTCCTACTTTCAAAACAGATCCATTCTTGCAAGTATGTTCGCTCTTTTTTTTTGTTTTGGGGTCTCGCAAGTCAGACACTTTAATTTTTGAATTCACAAGTCCCGAGTCACGAAACTGCGAACTCGGTTTTAATTTTTGCCCAAGGCATTAACTAGGGTAAAACCTTTAACCCATGATTAGACGTCGTCGGGGTTTCACGCCTCGGCATGCATCAAACCCAGGTTTTTGTTCTTACAGCCCCGATAGCCGAGAACACGATAACTTTGTGATGACCTCGGTCGGAGATTAAAGGTAAAAAACTAACCAAGGTTAAATCCAGTTCTCGGCACATCGCCACTCGGTACTTTATTTCTTAGAGTTAAAGCTCATAAAACCCCAACTCACGAGATTGCGACAGGATTATAGCAAGATTAATTAGTAGCCTAATCTAAGATTTTCTTCAAATTAATTGGAGCCTTAATTATCGCCACATCTCGATATCGCGACTCGGCAGATCATTCTCCCAAAAATCTGTCTTTAAAGTTCTGAGTCGCGATATGTCAAATAAATTAATTATATGATTAAGGATGCGCAAAATTTATGGTTACTGTTAATTAAACTAAAATCGGCACTCACGGTCTCGCGAATTGAAAAGTCAAAATGTTAAAGGGAAATTCATGATCCAGCAAAAAGAGAGAAAATTATTTAAGTCGTTAAGATTTGTAATTTTAAATTAAACGAGATACGTCCCACGCATCAAGGTTGGCACACTTCACGAGGTATTTACTTTCTCTCCATGACCTGAGTGCCTGTCAAGCCATCGAACATTGATGACATTAATGAGTAATTAGGGTAAATCCACGAATAAATAAGATCGGATTTATACAATAAATTTGGTTTTATTTGCGATTTCACAGACTTATTTCAAAGGTACAGTATTTTCAAATATATACGAGAGTTTCATTTTATTTTAAACATTTATCATAAGCGCACAGAGCTCACCTTTCTCCGAGGGAACTCATTTCAGCATGTATACACAGGTCTATTGCAGAAGAGCGAAAAAGCAAGCGTCAGCCATGGCCCAAAGGAGAGCAGCAAAAGTGAATGTCGAGGTTGCAGCGTAGGGTCCAGACAACGTCTCGGATACTTCACCTCGAACTGGCGGCTCAGTACCCACCTGGTCGTTTATTTCAGATATTCTGCAATCCGAGTTGGTAAACTATTCAGACTCCGATGACGATGACAATGATATTGTAAAGGACGACCTGAACACTAAATACAAGACAGTTGTTCAGTCTGGTATGCACCTGGTTTCAACCAGACCACGGTTGCTCCCATACTACGACATGATCTGATGGGCATTGGATCACATAGACCTGCCCTCCAGAACTATGGTAAATGACCAACGGGCCATGGTCGGGACCTTTAGGCCGGAGCATATCCAATCTACGTATAAGCTCCCAGCAACTTCTGAATATACATATGGCACTGAATTCCTGGAGGAATTCAAAAAGAAGGAGTGCGAAGAATATGACAAAACCATGCATGGTTTGATAAAAGATTGGGTTTCGCGTTCCGTGACATTCAGAGTGAATGACAAGGGCGTGTATTCAACTGCTTCGCTGGAGCCACAATATATGTATGTGGCAATGATGACATGCCGAATTTTCGGAAGGGAGGATACCGTGCATTTTTACATCCAGTGGGTACCTCTCATCTTTCAGGTAGCAAAAGGTTGCTCATTTAATTGGGCGAAGATGCTCTTTGACAGTTTGTTCAACAAGGTCACAGAGTATCGAGAGCAAAAGGCAACCGGGAGACCATCCTCATTCTTCATGTCTACGTATATCATGGACGCGATATGCTCCATGACACCTTTCCCTTTGATGAATTGGGCTTGGAGTCCAACCCAAGAAAAAACTGTACATGAGTACCACGATAAGCTGTGGGAAAATAACACAAATAAGTTTATTTATGAGATTTTCAACTGGTTGATGGTGCCCCTGCACATCACCATTTTTGGTCTTTTTCCACCCCGCATCTCGGATAGCATTGTTGCGAATCTGAGTAATATCACGGACTGGTACGTAGAAGAATAATTCTCCTATTTTAGAGTGTTCGGAGCTGTTGTTCCTCCTCTGGCGCTACCACTATTCATCCCCGACAAGCTGGCCTGTCGCGAGATTGCTCGACAAACAGTGATTGGCAGAATGAGTAAAGATCTCAAAGCGTCATCGAAGAAGGTATGGTCGTTTTTCCCTGTTCGACTAAATTCCTATTCCTTATTAGATTTCGTACATGCTAAGGCTGAGGCTGCAACCTTAGAAGACTTGAGCCTAGTCTCTATTGAGTACAAAAAGCATGATCCTCAGAGAATTGTAAGTACCCATTTGGGAAATTGTGGATTAAAGAGGTTTGAACATGAGTGTTCGCCCTCGGATGATGTTTTCCAAGGGGCGAGGTCCTATGCGGAAGTGCAATTTCGAATCAGATCTCTAGCACCCGAAGATAGGGCCTCCGTTTTAAAATTTCAGGAGCATAGAAAAATATGCCTCCCCGTTGTGCTGGGAGGTTTGGGACTTTCCAAGGATAAAGAAAAGGAGGCTGAAAGTTCTGAGGGGCAAACTTCTAATACTGAAAAATGTCAGGAAGGGGAGCAGGAGAAGAATCCCGAGCAAGAGGAGAATCCCGAGCAGGAAAAGAATCCCGAAACAGAAGAAGGGACTACTGACCCACCCAAGGAACACAGTCCAGAGGTGGAAGTAAAAAACATAGACCCGCCAGAGACTCAGAATCCGGAGACAGAGACGAAGACCTCTGATCCTCTGATTTCATCTTTCTGTAATTGTTTCTTGTCTTTCCTCTACACCAGCTATCAGTGAGTGTAAGACTAATTTGCATTTACAGAATTTTATATGTATTTACACTATATAAATTATTGTTATGATAAGTTCTTCTTCTGTGTATACGTGAGTTTTCCACTGACAGGAACTTTGCACTATCTACAGCTAAATGTTTTTTTCTCATTCCACATATTTTACTAAAAAACAATACAGTTACGGGAAAGGGCCTTTAATTTGCATTCCTATTTTGTTCTGCATGCCAAAATTTCTTTAATTTTTGGCCGAATTGAAACAGCGTTGAAATCTCTTGTTAAATCATTTCCATACCGGTATTGTTCCTCAATGACTATACCTACAGAAACTCAACCTAATATTCAACCCGGATTATCTAATCAAATACATATCGCTTTAAATCTCTTCAATACAATCCTAAAAACTGCAAACACCCAGGAGGAATTGGAACATTCATGGGCAGCCATTGAACAAGATATTATTACCCAGGAATAGTTGGAAGCTAGACAGCGAGAATGTAGAAATCCTCATTAGTTTCCTATACCGAAGGTTAGTGTAATCCTTTATCAACCTTTATCATACTTTCGGATGCCTTGACACTGTACTTGTAATCCTTAAGTACAGACTCAGGAACAACATCTTACTAGCGCCATTGCCGGGGACCGAAGTTACGAAATCTTTTCCCTGGGAAAACGATAAACTATTTCGTTGATAGTGTTACTCTTTGATAGTGAACATAGAGTGCACACCATTTAAGGATTGTTTAAATATTTCACTTGGTGACTCCACTGAAACACAAACTGGCATCTAACAGAAGGCATACCAGACAGAACCCGGGTGGCAAGCTGATTACACCTGTTAATAATCTTGAAAAAATTTTAAGAGCGAGAGGCTCGTTTGAGATAACCGCTTCAGTTAATAAGCCCAAAAATCCACTTTTAAAGAATAAATTCCCTTCAGAACCTCCTACTTCCTTCAGCCCCCTGTCTGATACCGAAGAGCCGAAAATGAACTACTCTGAATTTAGGAGCGAGATTCGTCAGACTTTCCCATCTATAAACAAAGGAAAAGGTCCTTTAGAAAGATCGTTGTCATTTGACATACCAACCTTTCTTTGGCAGAACTTCCCAGCCTCACCTGATTCAAAAGAGTGTGTTACACCCTCGTTTTCTACTCCTAAGTCGATGGCAGACGTCGGAGGAGGAGGTGGAGGACCGAATGTCCCTCCTCCCAGAGTATTTGCAAAAGTAGCAGTGAGATACGCTCCCCTGGTTTTACCTGTTCCCCTCCATGATTTACCTGACAACTACATCAAAAATCTTCCTAAGTTCACTGGGGAGGGAGATCTAACCGCAGCCGAGCATATAAACTTTTTTGACCAATTCGCAGACATCTGTGGTATTAAGCACGAAGATGTCTATTCAAGACTACTTGTCTAGACCTTCGAAGGACAGGTCCGAACTTGGTTTCGGAGTCTTCCTGCAGCTTCTATTCAGACATATGATGCCTTGGAAGATGCTTTCCTCAGGCAATGGGGAGAGTGAAAGGATCACTTGTATTACCTTACCGAGTTTGGCTCCCTAAAGAAAAAGAACTCAGAAACCGTTATGGAATTTATTCTGAGATTTAACAAACTTTATAATAAAATTCCAGCCGTTGTTAAACCTTCCGAACCCTCAGCCAAAGTAACTTTTGCGGGAGCCTTCGAACCTGATTTTGCATTGCTTTTGCGAGAAAGAAGAGGAGCCACCCTGAATAGAATGCAAGATGATGCTATCGAAATAGAATCTAATATGATGGCTTCAGGTAAGTTAAAGGATAAAGTAGAAACAGTCAATCGTGATAATAGACGCTATAGGGAACCAACGGGTCCTTCCGGGTCAAATAGATACACTGACGACAGAGTGGATGATATGGCCCGAATAATTAAAGACCCGTCTAACAAGATCTCTAGGATGAAGTTGGATCAGGCTAAAGATGATTCTTCTAACAAAAGAGACTTAAGGAGAAACCCAAATCCCCAAAATCAACAGAAGCAAATAAAGAATGAAGATCAAAAAATACAAGCTCCACTAAAAAATGAAAATTTTATAGGAGCAAGTGACCTCCAAGATTTCGGAGATTCGGAAGATGAAGTTGCATGTCTCGCTGATGAATATTCGTAGCCATTTCTGACCAGGGAAGACTATGAGAAATCTTTGAATACTCCTCAACCGTCTAATGAAGAAGAAGAAGGTGATCACACTGAACTTTGTATATCTCAACCAGAAACAGAAATAATAGCGGTTGATGTTCAACCCAGATACAATCTGAGATCTAAAAATAAGCCCACCTCAACTGACCAACCTAAGAAAATCCTGCAGAAGGGTCGACCTCATGAACCTCCTTTGGAAGAGACATTGTTACCCAGTAATAAAGTCAAGATGACAAAGACTCAAGAGTCTGAGGTGAAAAAAGATGAAACCCAAACAAAGGAAACAGGACCGATAGATAAAGTTACATCTTCGACTAAGATCACGAGTGATAAAGCGATCCAGACAAACAAGTCAGAAGAAAAAAGCTCAGAAGTCTTAACCAAAGAAATGGACAAGGCCAATAGATCTTACAATTTTGAAAACGAATTAAATAAAATTAAGATACTGATTCCTTTGGTAGAATTAGCAAAAAACCCCACTTATCGGAAGCAAATTGCCAAAGTGATGGGTGTTTATGAACCAGAAAGTCACTCCAACATTATCAACCTAGAAGATGACAGACCTAACATCACCTTTGGTCCTCATTTTGAGGGGTTAAAATACAACGTCGCTCCTTTCTATATCACCCTGAATATACATGACCAGTTACTGCATAACTGCATGTTAGACTCTGGGGCTTCACATAATGTTATGCCCAAAACTATAATGGAGAGGTTGGGGCTCCAGATCACTAGACCCTATGGAGACCTATACTCGTTTGATTCAAGAAAGGTTAAATGTAT
>ML794583.1:332511-346298 GCA_009831015.1 Picea engelmannii
GGATGTGGTTATTGCAGATATTCCCCCCAAATATGGTATGTTATTATCCAGATCATGGGGAGCCAAGTTGGGGGGTTCTCTACAATTGGACATGTCATATGCCACAATCCCAATTTTCGGTGGTCAGTTTACCCGTTTGTACCAAGAAACAAGATTAGCATATACTGTCAGTGATCCTCTGAATCCAAATAACTTTCCCATTTACGTTGCAGACCAAGATCTGGGGAATTGCATATTATCATTTGATGATGGTTTAGATGGGTGTCCAGAAGAACTTGATATGAAGCAGGAAAATCTTAGCCCCTTGACTGAAGAACTATGCATAAATGGTATCTGGAAAATGTACTTCGATGGCGCTTCATCTTCTGAAGGAGCTGGTGCTGGCATACTTTTGGTAGCACCTGAAGGTAAGTTTATCGTTCCTTTTCCATATCGCTTGCAGTGGGACATAGATTACACCAATAACGTATGTGAGTATGAAGCATTAGTCTTAGGTTTAGAGGCTGCAAAGAAGTTAAACATAAAAAACTTGGAGGTTTATGGTGACATTGAATTGATAGTAAGACAAGTAAACCGACAATACCTGGCCAAACATCCCAGATTGAGGACATACAGAAATTGTGCTTGGGATTTAATGGAGAATTTTTTCTCATCTATAAAAGTCCATTTTATTGCTCGCACAGAGAATCTACATGCCGACGCATTGCCTAAGGCAGCCTCAACCTTTTCCCCTCCCACGAATGTTAAACTGAAATATCATATTGAAATCAGATATAAACCCTCTATACCAGACAATGTCCGACACTGGCAGGTCTTTGAAGATGACAAACAAATTCAGAAATTTCTTATAGCAATAGGTGAGTTCTCTGAAACCCATCCAGACCAAGAAAACCAAAACGACCCGATGTGGATTATGCAAGAAGATGAAGATCCTGGAACCTTCCGAGGAAAAATAGCAGATCATCGCATGTTAGTCCTTAAAAATAACCAAATCCCGAAAGGCTTAATTCCTTTGGAAAGACTCTTCGATCAAAATGACATACCTGTGAAGTCCACTTTGCAGCCCCAACCAGAAGAAGTGGAGGATTGCAACATAGGAACTGAAAAAGATTCCAGGATAGTAAAGATATCTAAATTCCTCCCTCCTAAGGTAAAAGACCAGTATAGAGACTTACTCAGACAGTATAAAGATGTTTTTGCCTGGTCCTATGATGAGCTTCGAACATATGATACTTCTATAATTGAGCACAAGATACCTTTGAAGCCCAGAGTCAAGCCTTTTAGGCAGAAACTCATGCAGTTTAACCCCATTTTGTTGTTTGTTATTGAAAAGGAAGTTAAGAAGCTCTTAGACGCGAAAATGATTGTACCTCTAAGATACTCAAACTGGGTGGAAAATTTGGTCCCTGTCAGAAAAAAGAACGAAGAAATCAGACTGTGTGTGGATTTCTGGAACTTGAACAGGTCCTCTCTTAAAGATAATTATCCACTTCCTAAAATGGACCATGTCCTAGAAAGGGTAGTTGGAGCAAATCGAATGTCTATGATAGATGGGTTTTCTGGGTACAACCAAATTGCCATGAACGAGCAAGACAGAGAAAAAACCGCTTTCACCACACCATGGGGTACATTCATGTATGATAAAATGCCTTTTGGTTTAATGAATGTAGGGGATACCTTCCAGCGTTCCATGGATATCGTTTTCATCGGAGAAAGAGATAAGTTTGTAGTAATCTACCTCGATGATTTAACTGTTTTTTCTAAAACCGATGAAGAACATTTGATCCATTTAAAACAGACTTTCGAAAAATGTCACAGGTATGGTCTATCTTTGAACCCAAAGAAATCACATTTCGCTATGCAGGAAGGTAAGCTTCTGGGGCATATCGTATTTAAAGATGGGATCAAGATTGATCCTAAGAGGGTTGAAGCGATACAAACTATCAGTATTCCTAGAAACGTTAAAGAAATTCAATCTTTCTTGGGTACAATAAATTTTTTACGAAGGTTTATACCAAATTTTGCTGAGATTGTCAAATTGATCACAGGAATGCTGAAGAAAGATAGCAGAGTAAATTGGACCACCGAGGCTAAAGTGTCGTTCGAGCGTATTAAAAAATTCATCAGCGAGGCACCTGTGTTAACAAGCCCAGATTACTTGAAGGATTTCCTCATCTTCTCATTCGCTTCTCAACATACTATCGCCGCGGTGTTGCTGCAAAAAGATGATGAAGGCTTTGAGCACCCAATCGCGTTTTTTAGCAAGACCCTTAGAGACACCGAACTAAAATATGATATAATGGAAAAACAGGCGTACGCAATGGTGAAAGCGCTAAAGGCATTCAGAACTTACGTTCTACATTCAAAAATTATCGCGTACGTACCAACCAGTGTTGTGAAGGATATATTGGTACAGACAGACAGTGATGGAAAACGAGGACGCTGGCTCGCTAAGATACAAGAATTTGATCTGGAAATCAAGCCTACTAAATTGATAAAGGGAAAGGGTCTGGCCAACCTTTTGGCTAAGTCGAACCTTAGAGCTCTTGACATCAATTGCCTACAGGGGGAAGACAGAGACACACGTTTGCAAGAGTTGGATGACCAAACATATCCAAGCGAGGTTGAAGAAAAATTCATCTCATCAGACTGGTATAAAGATATATTTTTCTATTTATTAAACCTGAAATGTCCAGATGGACTAACACCAGCCAAATACAGAACCTTAAAACTTCACGCTGTAAAATATTGCATCTCCAAAAATCAACTATACTGGAAGGATCCCCTCGGGTTCTTACTGGTCTGTCTGGTTGAGTCGGAAACTCCACGGATCATAGAAGAATTTCATGAAGGAATCTGTGGAGGGCACCATGCATGGAGAGCCACAGCCTATAAGATCTTGAGGGCCGGATACTATTGGCCGAAACTATTCTCGGACGTCAATGCCAAAGTATGTGCCTGTTACTCGTGTCAAATATTCGCTGGTAAGCAGAAACTCCCTGCACTACCACTCGTTCCAGTCAAAGATGAAGCCCCGTTTCAACAATGGGGATTAGACTTCATAGGGGAAATAAATCCCCACTCCAGTGCTCAGCATAAGTGGATCTTAACAGCCACAGATTATTTTACTAAGTGGGTGGAAGCAATTCCAACTAAAAGGGAAACAGACTTGGTGGTGATTGACTTCTTGGAAGATAACATCTTGTCAAGATTAGAGTGTCCCCGAAAGATTGTTACCGACAATGCCCAGGCTTTCAAGTCCATGGCTATGATCGACTTCTGCCAGAAGTACAGTATCGTTCTTGGCCATTCCACTTCTTATTACCCTCAAGAAAATGGGCTGGCTGAATCATCTAATAAGAGCCTAGTAAATGTGATCAAAAAGGTACTGAACGAAAACAAGAGGTCCTGGCATGTACATTTGAAGCACGCATTGTGGGCAAACCACATCAGCACTAAAAGATCTATCGGCATTTCACCATTTCAGATGGTATATGGGACCGAGGTGGTTCTGCCTATAAACTTAGCATTGCCAGTGATGAAATTATGGCAGGATCAAAATGAAGAGCCCAATCATGTGACTAGAATAATTAACCAACTGATTGAGGTTCAACAGCTCAGAGTGGAGGTTGATGAGAAAATACAAAAATATCAGGACGATATGAAAGCATTGTTCGATCTTAAAGGCAAAGGACAAAGAGTTCCTCCCAGGTGACTTGGTGTTAAGATGGGATACGAGAAGGGAAGAAGCCGTGAACCATGGCAAATTTGACCACCTTTGGTATGGACCATTCAGGGTCTCGGCTCCAGAAGGAAAGAATTCCTTTCTTCTGGAAAATATTGATGGAGAAGTTCTCAGCGCCCCTGTCAACGGGCGATACCTAAAGCACTACATGACGTGACAGTCGTCGGATAGAAAAGAAAATAAATTTTAAAAAATAAAAAATTATATATATATATATATATATATATATATATATTTGTAAATAAATAAATTTTATTATGAGTTTTTGTACATATTTATGTTTTTGCTCAAGCATTTATTTTTAATTTTTGGTTTTCCTTCCTAAACTCTCAATGCATTTTAAATCAAATTCGTATTTGTTTTTGCAGGATTCCAGCTGCAGGCGAAACTAGCTCAAGAAATAAGGTGCAGATCAGTGTTGGAAATAGGGCGACATAAAACAGGTGATACATAAGATAATTCATAATCCACAAAGAAATTGAAAAGAAAAGACAGAGGTGAGTTTTCTCAATACTCAGGTCATGAAAGGTTGTTTTTAGCAATCTAAGGTAATATTGTTCAAATTACAATATAAAAAGTTAGATAACAGGATTATTTTTGGATTCATAATCCTCAAGCCAAATATTTTGAGCGAATATATCAAAATCCAAAAACAGTCAGTCATAATTTTTGTTCCTAAATATATCCGAAAACCAGTCCCAAACTATTGTGGCCTTTTGTATATTAAGCCATTGAATTGCTACCTTGTTTTTTGTCTATATTTGGGCCTAACTTTAGCACGTCACTATCTTCCCAATTCTTTGTAAAGAAGTAAAAGTTTTTCATTTTAAACCTCAGGGATTTCGAAACAGATCTTAATAAGAAAGCTGGTCCTCACAACTACTTGATCTTCTGCTAAGCTAAGGAATGTTTATAGTGATCCTAACTTTCCTAGGTTTTTCAACAGCGTCAAAAAAAATCAAAGCTTGCTTGAACAGGATGTTCCTTAAAATTTTATTATTCTCCCCTGTCTCCCTAAGAACCAAAGGTCTTGTGAGGGTCAAAGGAAGGTTGGTACCGAGTAATTAAAATAAGTTGACAGACCTCTGATAAAAAATATTACACAGATCTCAGCCCTGATATAAACTGATTGCTCCCATCTTCATGTTTTAAAAGTAAATACTAAGACAGGTGGTGAAAGGAAATTCAGAAATGATTTCCCCCACCTGGTCCATTAAGACGATGAAAGGAAATTCAGAAATGATTGCCCTCGTCTTAGCGTTTAAACACATAAATATTTTTCGAAGTGGTGAAAAGAAATTCAGTGAAAAAGGGGTCAGACAACTTCACCGGAGTACTGAACAGGATCGCTGGCAGTGAAGCAATGTCTGAGAGATCTGTAAGGCTGTTACACATGAATATAAAACTACTCCGGTAACCAACACTTTCTGAAAGCCTGATCATTTCCCCAAATTCTGATGGGACTTCCCTATTTTAAGTTATATAATAGTATTTTTTAACGCAAGCTGAGAATCCTAAGATCTGTTGAATATCCTAGGGTCGTTTTGACTATCTTAAATCATCCCCAAAGTTAGTAGTAAGAAAGGGAAAGTTGTGAAAGTGACTTCAGCTGTGTTTTGAAAATTATCTGAGTTCGAAAAATTTCTGGGGTACAAAGCGAAGCTTTCCCTCCCTTTCTATCTTTTTCCTTGAATTTTTCTATTGATTTTAGCCTGTGACTCCATTCACCCAATTTTGGCACCTGGTCTACTGTTCTTCCCGCCTCACAGGGATGCGGGATCCCTAGTTGGAGCCTATGTTGGAGCCGCCCTTGTTTTTACCTTCCAAAAAAATTTTCAATTTTTGAAACTTCAAATCTAAGTTGACTTTCTTCCGAAATCTTAAAACTCTAAAATCTCGTCGCCTGAACAGAGATGCTTTTCCTACTTTCAAAACAAATCCATTCTTGCAAGTATGTTCTCTCTTTTGTTTTGTTTCAGGGTCTCGCAAGTTGGACACTTTAATTTTTGAATTCACAAGTCTCGAGTCGCGAAACTGCGAACTCGGTTTTAATTTTCGCCCAAGGCATTAACTAGGGTAAAACCTTTAACCCATGATTATAGGTCGTCGGGGTTTCGTGCCTCGGCATGCATCAAACCCAGGTTTTTGTTCTTACAGCCCCGATAGCTGAGAACACGATAACTTTGTGATGACCTCGGTCGGAGATTAAAGGTAAAAAACTAACCAAGGTTAAATCCGGTTCTCGGAACATCACCACTCGGTACTTTATTTCTTAGAGTTAAAGCTCCTAAAACCCCGACTCACAAGGTTGCGACAGGATTATAGCAAGATTAATTAGTAGCCTAATCTAAGATTTTCTTCAAATTAAATGGAGCCTTAATTATCGCCACATCGCGATATCACGACTCGGCAGATCATTCTCCCAAAAATCTGTCTTTAAAGTTTCGAGTCGCGATATGTCAAATAAATTAATTATATGATTAAGGATGCGCCAAATTTACGGTTACTGTTAATTAAACTAAAATCGGCACTCACGGTCTCGCGAATTGAAAAGTCAAAATGTTAAAGGGAAATTCACGATGCAGCGAAAAGCGAGAAAATTATTTAAGTCGTTAAGATTTGTAATTTTAAATTAAATGAGATACGTCCCACGCATCAAGGTTGGCACACTTCACGAGGTATTTACTTGCTCTCCATGACCCGAGTGCCTGTCAAGCCGCCGAACATTGATGACATTAATGAGGAATTAGGGTAAATCCACGAATAAATAAGATCAGATTTATACAATAAATTTGGTTTTATTTGCGATTTGACAGACTTATTTCAAAGGTACAGGATTTTCAAATATATACGAGAGTTTTGTTCTATTTTAAACATTTCTTATAAGCGCACAGAGCTCACCTTTCTCCGAGGGAACTCATTTCCGCATGTATACACAGGTCTATTGCAGAAGAGCGAAAAAGCAAGCGTCAGCCATGGCCCCAAGGAGAGAAGCTAAAGCGAATGTCGAGGTTGCTGCATAGGGTCCAGACAATGTCTCGGATACTTCACCTTGGACTGGCGGCTCAGTACCCACCTGGTCGTTTATTTCAGATATTCTACAATCTGAGTTGGTAAACTATTCAGACTCCGATGACGATGACAATGATATTGTAAAGGATGACTTGAACACTGAATACAAGACAGTTGTTCAGTCTGGTATGCACCTGGTTGCAACCAGACCACGGTTGCTCCCATACTACGACATGATCCGATGGGCATTGGATCACATAGACCTACCCTCCATAACTATCGTAAATGACCAACGGGCCATGGTCGGGACTTTTAGGCCGGAGCATATCCAATCTATGTATAAGCTCCCAGCAACTTCTGAATATACATATGGCACTGAATTCCTGGAGGAATTCAAAAAGGAGTGCGAAGAATATGACAAAACCATGCCTGGTTTGATAAAAGATTGGGTTTCGCGTTCCGCAACATTCAGAGCGAATGACAAGGGCGTGTATTCAATTGCTTCGCTGGAGCCACAATATATGTATGTGGCGATGATGACATGCCGAATTTTCGAAAGGGAGGATACCCCGCATTTTTACATCCAGTGGGTACCTCTCATCTTTCGGGTAGCAGAAGGTTGCTCATTTAATTAGGCGAAGATTCTCTCCGACAGTTTGTTCAACAGGGTCACAGAGTATCGAGAGCAAATGGTAGCCGGGAGACCATCCTCATTCTTCATGTCTGCATATATCATGGACGCGATATGCTCCATGACACCTTTCCCTTTGATGAATTGGGCTTGGAGTCCAACCCAAGAAAAAACTGTACATGAGTACCACGATAAGCTATGGGAAAATAATGCAAATAAGTTTATTTATGAGATTTTCAACTGGGTGATGGTGCCCCTGCACATCGCCATTTTTGGTCTTTCACCACCCCGCATCTCGGATAGAATTGTTGCGAATCTGAGCAGTATCATGGACTGGTACATAGAAGAAGAATTCTCCTATTTTAGAGTGTTCGGAGCTATTGTTCCTCCTCTGGCGCTACCACTGTTCATCCCCGACAAGATGTCTTGTCGCGAGATTGCTCGACAAACAGTGATTGGTGGAGTGAGTAAAGAGCTCAAAGCGTCATCAAAGAAGGTATGGTTGTTTTTCCCTGTTCGGCTAAATTCCTATTCCTTATTAGATTTCGGACATGCTAAGGTTGAAGCTGCAACCTTAGAAGACTTGAGCCTAGTCTCTATTGAGTACAAAAAGCATGATCCTCAGAGAATTGTAAGCACCCATTTGGGAAATTGTGGATTAAAGAGGTTTGAACACAAGTGTTCACCCTTGGATGATGTTTTCCGAGGGGCGAGGTCCTATGCGGAAGTGCAATTTCGAATCAGATCTCTAGCACCCGAAGATAGGGCCTTTGTTTTAAAATTTCAGGAGCATAGAAAAAGATGCCTCCTCGTTGTGCTGGGAGGTTTGGGACTTTCCAAGGATAAAGAAAAGGAGGTTGAAGTTCTGAGGGGCAAACTTCTAATCTCGAAAAATGTCAGGAAGGGGAGAAGGAGAAGAATCCCGAGCAAGAGGAGAATCCCGAGCAAGAAAAGAATCCCGAAAGAGAAGAAGGGACTACTGAACCACCCAAGGAACACAGTCCAAAGGTGGAAGTAAAAAACATAGACCTGCCAGAGACTCAGAATCCGGAGACAGAGATGAAGACCTCTGATCCTTCGAAGGAGCAAGGCTCACTCGACACACCAGGAATAGCGGTGAGGCAAATCGGGGAACCAATCACTTCTGTCACCCCTTTGCAGTCAACACAAGGAAACATACAGGAAGGATGGATTTTCAGCGAAGAACTAAGGCCCGTCAGAGCAGAAGAACTTCCTCCCAATGAGTTCTTCTTCGACAAAAAGAGAAAGGCAGTTGTGAAAAGGGAGTTCTCCCAGGAGGAAGGATCAACTGTCAAAAGGTTCAAAGTGATGACCGATGGGATGAACAAAAGGAAAGATGAATTTGCCACGAAGATTGTAGGAATGCTAGGAGCGTATGCGACGGAAAATCAATTCTCGATCGGGATGTTAAAGAATCAGCTCAAAGCAAAGAATCGTCTGATCAAGACTCTTGAAGCCAGAGTGGCTTCGGCAGTAGAAATCGCTAAGAGTCAAGCGACTGGAGAAATAGAGCTGGCCTGATTGGCCGATAAGAAAGAAATCGAAGTCCTCAAAACCAAGCTGGAACAAGCAAATTCAGTGATCCGATATGGTCAGGTACAGTCGGGTCAGCAGAGGGGTATGATCACACAGCTGCAGGCTCAGTTAGAGGTCACAAAAATCAAGGTGATAGACATCGAGATTGTTAAATCCCGAGCAATCGATATTCGGAGCAGGATCTCTTCTGCTCAACAGAGTCTACTAAACAAGGTGGGGGAGATTCGAGAAGATTGCTTGTTAATGCATCAAATTTCTGAGAATCTGATTGACAAAGAAAGAAATGCAGAAGCTGCTTGGATTGCTTTCCAAGAAGCAGTGATCGCTACCAACAATAGGTTTTCAGCAGGGTCTCCTGGGCTCACCATTGCTGAACAGATATTTTGTTAAATAATTGGGAACATGATATTACTTTAAGCAAGGAACAGGCCTAGAAAGTGACAAATTTATTAGAAGAAGCCTGCAATGCCATAAATGGTGAGCTGTTAGGGATGGAGAGTGGAGGTGACTCAGAAACGCTAAGGCAGATGAATATGGATCATATTTCCTTCGACATGAAGGAGAAGAATGAGAAAAAATCGATGGAAATCTCTAATATGGACAGGGTAGACATGGCTCAAATTGATGAACATTTGATTCAACCCAGCGCACAGCTCGGCGCCCTTGATATCGTTGATGCACACATGGGAGATAAACTTCCACAGTTAGCCCGAGAGTGCTATTTTGCCGAAGCCAGTTGTCAATCCGAGCCTTCACATCTTGTGTCCCAGTTTGTGGACAAATGTATCATGTACACTGAATCCATGCGAAGACAAGCACCTGTCACCTCTTGAAAATAGAGTAGGAGAAATGAAGTGATTTCGCTCCTCCCAGTTGTCGAGTGGAACCTTCACAGCTTGCATTCCATTTTGTGGACAAATGTATCATATGCATTGAATCTAAGCAAAGACAAGCACCTGGCACTTTTTTGAAAATAGATTAGGACAGATGGAGTGATTTGGATTTTCTAAAACCGAGAGGCAAAATTTGTATAAATAGATCACAAAAGGAAGAGCACAAGGCTGTACTTTTTGGTACTGACTGTAATAGAGTTTTTGCATTAAAGGAGTTAATACAAGCAATTTGAAGATTCCTGATTCTGTCACGATTGTGTTACAAGTTTGTTTCGTTATGTTTCTTGTTTCATTTCATTTCACTTTGCATAATTGATGTGTATCACTATAATTTAGTATGACCACTACTATAGTGAAGGGATTTCATCTTTCTGTAATTATTTCTTGTCTTTCCTCTGCACCAGCTATCAGTGGGTGTAAGACCAATTTGCATTTACAGAATTTTATATGTATTTACACTATATCAATTATTGTTATGACAAGTTCTTCTTCTATGTATACGTGAGTTTTCCACTGGCAGGAACTTTGCGTTATCTACAGCTAAATGTTTTTCTCTCATTCCACATCTTTTACTAAAAAATAATACAGTTACGGGAAAGGGCCTTTAATTTGCATTCCTATTTTGTTCTGCATGCAAAAATTTCTTTTATTTTCGACCGAATTGAAACAGTGTCGAAATCTCTTGTTAAATCATTTCCATACTGGTACTATTCCTCAATGACTAGACATACAGAAACTCAACCTAATATTCAACCTGGATTATCTAATCAAATACATATCGTTTTAAATCTCTTCGATACAATCCTAAAAACTGCAAACACCCGGGAGGAATTGGAACATTCATGGGCAGCCATTGAACAAGATATTATTTCCTAGGAACAGTTGGAAGCTAGACAGCGAGAACGTAGAAATCCTCATTAGTTTCCTATACCGAAGGTTAGTGTAATCCTTTATCAACCTTTATCATACTTTCGGATGCCTTGACACTATACTTTTAATCCTTAAGTACAGACTCAGGAACAACAGGGGTTTCCATAAGTAGACTGCAATGGATTTAAGGAAGTAATGGGACTTCCAATTTCTGTAGATGTTGTTCCTCCTACTTTTTCGGAAAACTCTCAGGGATTTCTAAGGGTGTTTCCAACTCCTTTCCTTTCCCTGTCTCTGATTTTTCTGTCTGAGGGACTCCTGTTTTCTATGAAGGAATTTCACTCTCCTTCATTTTTCCCTTTGTATTATCTTTTTCTTGTACATATGTTTCAAAGCCTAGGGGAGGCCCTTCCTTCTTTAGAGGAGGAGTCGTGGATTCACCTTGCAAATTTTTTGGAAAACAACTTCGTCTGTGACTTTAGAAAGATATAAAACCATTCTGCAAGTCGGGTGATAAGGCATGTACCATGTTCAGTACCTCTTCATAAGTTTTAACCTCCTTGAATATATCATCATAAAAAGAATTTTCATGTTCATAAGCTTTCAAATTACAGTGCATCAAATGTCTACTTACTAATTGACAAGGGTCATGCTTTATGTGCTCAATATCTACCAGTTTTATCTCCTCCAATGCCTTGGCTTCCACTTTAGAATGGCCAAGGTTTAGTAATGAAAATTTCCTAACATACACAAGGAAGATTGCCAGGATTTATTTTGAGCTACCTTTAGCTCTATCCCAATACCACCTTTTACTATTTGATATGCTACCTCCCTCAATACCAGTATGTCCGGGAGGAATTTTAGAAGTTCGTGAGGGGGAATTGAGCACCCATAAACCCTAATGTAAGAGAAGTTTTCTTCAACAAACCAGTCAGCTATTGCTTTGAGCTTTTTTGAGACTGCCTCAGGAATGCGAGGGGGTTCACAGCCATAAAACATTTTATGCATTAGAATTATTACGAAATGACAAATTTCATAAAATGCATCCTTAGCATTTTCTTCCCAAAGTGCAGAATGATATTCATGAATGGGCTTAGGACAAGTTATGTTCCAACTCCAATTCATCAAGGGAAATGGAGTCACAAAGCAAATTGCATCCATGATGTACACTGACATATAAAAGGCCACTGGTTGACCTTTATATTTTGCAACTCTGTAATTTGAAACTTCTTGTGCTAGGTTATCAGACAGAATCTTACTCCAGTTGAAAGTGTATCCTTCTAAAGCTTCTTCTAAAAAGGGCACCCAATCTGCAGGAAAATGGTAGGGATACTTTTTCCCAAAAAGTCTACACAACATAATGGCTACATAGACCATGTATTCATTCAAAGATGTCGTGGCATAAACCCCATGGGTATCAGCCCTAAACTTTGATGGACATCTCCACCATTCTCTAATTAAATCGAGATAAGTTTGGTCTGCCTCAGTAAACTCTTTCCTTTGAAATTCAACTAAAAACTTGGCATTAAAAGTGTACATAGGATTTGGTGAGAGCTTATACATTACTTGTATATGTTCTGGCCTGAATGAGCCTACAATGACCCCTTGATCATTCAAAATGCTCCTCGTCAGAATATCAATATTTTCCAAGGCCCATTTGATCATGTCATTGTGCGTTATAAACCGAGGGCGGGTCATGATCTTATGAAGTTCTGATTCTGCTACATCCCGGAAGTGATTCTCGGAATCAGTAGGAGAATTCTTGATTTCATATTCCAGGAATTCAGAGATTTGTGTCCAAGATTTAATTAAGTTGATAGCGTGTGGTGTAGTGTCGGATATGATATCTCCTTCCTGTGTGTCTTCACTCTTCTTTGGTGCTTTCTTTGGTGCCATGACTTTAAGTTAGATGGAAAGCCTGTCACAGAGAAGGAGTGTATGAGCTCGAATGAATGTGTCTTGCGCTTGATAGTATGAAACAGAGAATGTTGTGAAACACAAACCTTCAAACTCTCTTTTAATTCATTTAACGATGAAGGGACTGACGCAGCTGATAAGAATTCAAGACATTTAATACAGTAGATATTTACTAAGATACACATTAGTGTCACATATCACTAGTTATTTTTTATTTAAGTGGCCGCATTTTGGCGCGTTTGAATTCAAAAATCGGAACATTTCATTCAATCAGAAACCGAAACATGAACAAAACCTAAAAATATTGATTGTCATTAATCATGCTTTCAAAACAGAGTTAATTTAGACTAATCACAAATTTAAGAGTCAAGATTTCGCGTTTCAGGATTTCGGGGATCGTGTTGATGAGAGGTATGTTATCACTGAATCCCGATTTCTGAAATTGCGAAATCACAACATGTTTAAATTAGGACTTAATTCCATTTTAGTTAGCTAATTAATCAGGATTAAGGACAAAATAGGATTAATTCGGTTTATCACAAATTATGGGTCGGGATTTCGCATTTCGGGATTTCGAGGATCGTGTTGACAAGAGATATGTTATCATTGAATCTCGATTTCCGAAATCATGAAATTATGACAAGATAAAATTATGACTTAAATTTGTTTTAGTAAAATAATTGATTGGTATTAAGCATTAACCTCGAAACAGAATTAATTTAGATTAACATAGATTTTGAGTCGGGATTTCGTGTTTCGGGATTTCGGGGATCAAGTTGACAAGAGGTATGTTATCGCTACATCCCGATTTCTGAAATAGCGATATGACTAATTAACTTTTAATAATTATTTACTTCAATTTTTTGGGAAATCAGGGATTGGGATTTCACGATTCGATATGTATTAAAACCTATGTTCTTAGTAAACCCCAAGTCCCGAAAACCCCTTTTTTATTAGTCTGAATTTTTTTCTTTTTATTATTATTTGAATTTAAATCTATCAGGGTTTCGGTACCGGCCCTTTGGAAAATAAAGTGAGGGTTATACTTCTTGAAAAGCCGAAACCCAAAAAAGGAAGGCTTTAGTCTTCAAATTAAAAAAAAATTAAAATATGTTTCATCACCTCTGATGCCATAGTGTGCAGATGTCTGATGCACTCTTCA
>ML794583.1:407944-471107 GCA_009831015.1 Picea engelmannii
GATGGATAACCAAGTTATCAAAGCGGGAAATTACCTGGTGAAAAACAGACCCTTCTGGTGGAGAGGAGAAGAAGCGATGGGAGATGGGATGCTTCTGTTTGAATTTCTTAATACCCACCTCGCGGCACAGATCTGCGTCTGCATGCGTAAGGTACTCCCAGGCCCCACCCCCCCGCCACGGGTTCCCTACAGAAGACGAAGCTCTGCGCGAGGTTCGAGGTCGGGACGTGGCACAAATATGGATCGGTATAAATATTGATAATGTTGTTGTGTCTAGGTGTAGGAAAGTTATGACCACAGTGTTATGATCACAGTACAATTGTCAAATCTATTAATTGTGTTTACATTGAAAGACGTGAAGCCTGCAATAACACATCAAACATATCAGCCAATCAAATTTTAGAAAAATATATTATTTTATTATTAAAAAATATATATATTTTGATTTCCTATGTTACACATTTGATATGAAACAAAAAATTAAAGTCAACTATAAACTAATAGAGAGTCAATGAGCAACTCATTGCTATAGTCCCAAGCCTTTGGCAGGGACTAAAAATGGATTTATTTAATTTTTTATTTATGTTATTATAATTTTATATTAAGATTAATAATGTATAGATTTTATGAATAATAATTATTCATGAAAAATAAAAAAATTATTAACATTAATTTTAACAACCCTTTTCTCTAATATTTATACAATTCTATATAATTTTTAAAAATAAATGAATTTGATTAATAAATATTCATATTAAATTTTATAACACTATTTGTTTTAAATAATTTAGTTTATTTTGAAATTTTTTTGGATAAAAACTGTGTGTGGGGTGGATACTTCACCCATCATCGTCTTGAAACGTCCAACATTTTGAGTGGACACTCCACCCATCATCAAGGACAAATAAGCTAATATGTTAGAAAAGAGTTTTGAAACGTCCAACATTTTGAGTGGACACTCCACCCATTATCAAGGACAAAAAAGCTAATAAGTTAGAAAGTAGTGTTGAGGAGTGTATTTAAAGAGTATGATAGGTCAATAATACTAGAAGGGAGGGAGCTAGATTAAAAAGAAAGATGATTATTAAAATCAACATGGTAAAATATTAAAGAATGGTAGTTAAGAAAAAATACTAAAATTTTAAAATAATTATAACGAAAGAGTTTTCTAATTATGACTATGGAAACTTACATTATCACAATTTAGTTTATTATTAGTCCCGAAGGCCTAGGACTATAGCAATATGTTTTTCTTTGATTGCAAATTTATTTTGGGTTGACCAAAAAATTATCCTTTTTTTCTATAGTTTAAATTTGGTACTAGCAATTCAATTTTATTTTCTAGCTTGTGATTGGTCCTTCAAAACAAGATCTTATTATTCGACCAACGGGGGCAATTTAATTATGCAGCTGTAACGCATGGTTGGGGGTACATGTATGAGTGTCAAAGTTCCCAAAGCTTACCACTATGTTAGTATGTTAGTTGTTGAATGGGGACATTGAAAGTTGTAGGCTAAAGAACATACAAATGTATTTATTATTATACAATGTATAAACATATGTTAATAAATATAAATAGATTTTTGTGTACTATATTACATGATTATGTGGAGGTTTTATGGATTGCACAAAGTTTTAATTGAGTTTGTTTCTTCAAAGTAATTGTTGAGTTCTTTGCGTTTTAACATGATATAGTGTGTTTGTTAAGTACCTGAATAAATCTGCAAATATACTTCAGCAATAAACCAATAATAAACACCAAACCATTTACCAAATATCGAACACAAAAATAAAGAAAACCCTTGAAGTAGGGTAACATCATATATTATTCCTTATGGAAGGAATGCACTCTTCAAGCAATATTTGCTTGTTACAATGACAATATTCTTCACTATGCTTCATTACATTGCTTACACTTTTTTATATAACTCTCTCTATCTCCTAGGAACCTTCTAGAGAGTCTTCTCACATTTATTATATCTAACTACCATAGTGGGCCTTATTTAATATAGTGGACCTAGTCCACCTTAGATTGAATGACTTCCACTAATAATACATAACCACATTATCATGTATTGAATGAATTCCACTAATAATACATAACCACATTCCCATTGGGTACCTCCCTAGGTATACTATAGTGTTGAGTAGAACTTTTAGGCTCCGCAACTTGCAACTTGCAACCTTGGCACTAGTACCTTTTCCCTGTTCCTTGAGATGGCGACCACTACAGTAGGTGGCGCTGCCCCTTCCTATAGGAATGTGGTGGCTGGCAACAACTGCACAAATTCTCATCTGAACTTTGAACCATCGAAGTTGGGATCCAACCCAACCATGATGAACACCAAGGCCAACTATGACTCCTCGAGCCCAATGGAGGAGGAACATCCAGAAATTTCTTAGCCCACGCGCCCTTTGAATAATCAACATGACCAGAACCCAAAGAGTTCTACATGTATTCCTCAATCCAAAGATATTTTGCAATATGAGATCCAACTCCTAACAATGGCACAACATATCCAATATATGCATGATCATGCCCTGATATGTAAATTCATGGGATTATGGCCCTCAGAAAAGGCCCTCTTCTAGTGGATCAAAACTAGATGGGATCCCAAAGGAAATGTGGATCTAAAACTTGGATTGAAAGGATTCTTTATGCCTATCTTTAACCTGATAGAAGACAAAGAAAGAGTGTTCCAGATTGGCCCGTACTTCTTCAATTCAGCAGGACTATACGTCTGGATCTGGAAAGAGAACTTCAACCCTGAGAAAGAGGATTTTATGGCAGCCCCGATCTGGATTCACTTGTACTCTCTTCCACAAGAATACTGGCATCCTGGGATTTTATAAGGCAATGGTAACACATTGGGTTCCTTTGTCAGAATAGTAGACGCAACCCTTCAAGGAAGGTACACCTCATATGCTAGGATCTGTGTGTATTTGGATGTTTCAAAGGCACTACCAACCTCAATAAGCCTCAGATTCGGGGATATTGAGTGGATTCAAACAATAGACTATGAACATATACCCTTCAGATGTCGCAAGTGTCACGCCCATGGACACTTGTTTAGGGATTTCCCTAAAAAACAATTGGTGGAACAACCCAAAGCCCAACAGGGAAAAGATGTAGAAGGATTCGAAAAAGTCCCAATGAAGAGAAAGGTCATGTGAAAAGAAAACCCTCAACCTAATCCAAAGGGACTCAGAACTAGTAATAGCTTTTAAGAAACTTGCGACCATTGAGGAATAACAGAGTGAATCACAAATGGCGATGCAGCATATTCAACCAAAACAGGACCATACTCAACCCAAAGATCCAGACTACAAAGTCAAGGGGACCCCATATCCAGATCTACATCAAGAAAGAAACACAATTAGAGATTAGGATGAGGAAATGAAGAATTCAGAGGAAAATAAAACAGATTAGGAAGACAATGATGAAATGGAACTAGAAGGTTTCGACTTACAAAACATAGCAGCAACAACCTGTGCATGGAAAGAAGTCCACTCAATCCCAGAAAATCAAATCCAATTCCTAAAATTAGCGTTCCTCAAATCGAAACACAAGGAAAAAGGAGGATCCACAAAGAAAGGTAAGCATTCCACAACTTCCTCTATTGGACCAAAGAATAAGTGATCAAAAGAAATAACCAAAGAAACTAAAGAGGATAAGAAAAGAGGAAGACCCTTGAATAAACAACTTTTACAAGAACTAGGGGAACTCTTAGTCAATTCGGGAAGAACTTGAAGTCTGGCGGAAAAGTTCTCGTCCCAACCTCCCCATTCTCAATTAAAGTTATCACTTGGAATATAAGAGGCCTCAATGGCCCAAGTAAACATAAAGACTTAAAAACCTTGATCTACGAAGAAAAATCGTCTATAATAATGATTCAAGAAACTAAGTGCCCATAAAAAACCCTTGCTAAGATAGCCACAAGATGTTGCAAAGGTTGCCTCTCAGTGGCTTTGGATTCTACCGGAGCCTCAGGTGGCTTAGTTATTCTTTGGCACCCCTCTTTGATCCTCCTCAATCAGTTCTTTGCCACCCATCATTCCCTTTCTGCAGTCTTCCAACTAGTGGGTTCTGATCAGATAGGAAGGGTTTCTAATGTTTACGGCCCCCAACTCACTCAAGATAAAGTAGATTTCTTGAATTCTCTCTGCACCCTTTCCCCGAAAACTTCTCAAAACCCATGGATCTTAGGTGGAGATTTCAATATAATAGCTTCTCTCTCAGAGAAACGAGGGATTAATCGCCTCGATCAAGATTCTGAAAGATTCAAGGAGACTCTTCAAACCCTCAATTTGATGGACTGGGAAACAATAAATGGAGTTTTTACATGGAATAATCATAGGAGAGATCCCCATCAAATAGCCTCTCATTTGGACCATTTTTTGGTCTTGGAATCTCTGTTGTACCTCAATTTTGCTTTAGAGATGGTTATTTTTCCCTACCAAGGATCAGATCAGATCACTGACCTGTGAGCTTAATGATATACATCCAAGTGAGTCCAAAGAATCAACCCTTTCATTTCAAATCCTTCTAGCTATCCAATCACTCTTTCCAGGAAAATTTTGAAATTTGGTGGAACTCAATAGCAATCAATTCAGGATCACCAGTGTATTGCCTGCAACAACGCTTGAAATGTTTTAAAAAGAAAATAAGAGAATGGAATAAGGAAGAATTTGGGAACATATTTTCTTCAAAATCAAAGCTGACAGATAAAATGAAACAAATTCCACAAGAGATGATCACTAAAGGTTGCATAGAAGACTTAATAAAGGAGGAGATAACATTAAAAGCCCAAATATTTATCCGAGAGCATCAGGAGGAACAATTATGGCGTCAAAAATGGAGAGTGCAATGGTTGAAAGAAGGGGAAAAGAATACAAAGTCCTTTCATGCATCAATGTACAACGTCGCCACTCTAACAAAATCACATCGATTAGAGATGTTGAAGGGAGCAAACAAAGAAATCACAGAGATATGGAGACATAGCTAATCTAGTACTATAGTAATTTGATGAAATAACCACAAGCTAATAGGAAATCAACAATAGATAAAAGTACCAAAAATATTCCTAAGCTGGTAACCAAAGAACAAAATGCAACCCTCTTGAGAGAGATCTCGCTCGAGGAGGTGGAATGGGTAGTCATGGAAATTCCAAAAGGTAAATCTCCATGCCATGATGGTCTTACTACTGAATGTTTTCATGCTTATTGGTATGTGATAAAACAGGATGTTTGGGAAGCAATGGAAGATTCTAGAAAATTCCTCAAAGTTCTCCCAGCCTTGAACTCAACTTTCCTAGCCCTGATCCCCAAAGAGGATAAGGTGGAGGATCCCAAAAATTTTAGACCTATACAATGTAGTCTATAAAATCATTTCCAAAGTAATAGTTAACCATCTTAAGCCCCACCTCCCCCTCAGGAGAAATAGGGCTTTGTGGAAGGAAGAAAAATCCTAGACAATATAATCTTAGCCCAAGAACATATCCATTCTCTAAAATCTTCTCGAAAGCCTGGCTTACTAATTAAAATGGACCTAGCTAAAGCCTATGACAACCTTAGCTAGGACTATATCTCAAGCATACTTTTGGCTTTTGGTTTCTCCCATGCATGGATTAAATGGATAATGTCCCTAATCTCTTCATCCTTCTTCTCAATCTTTCTCAATGGCTCACTGACCTCAACCCTTACCCCTTCCTGAGGTATCCTCCAAGGTGACCCTCTTTATAATCATGGTGGAAGGGCTAGGAAGAGTGATCAAAGAAGTTGTGACACAAGGGAAGTGGAAAGATCTCAATCTCCATGGGGGAGAAGAACCAACAACTCACCAATAGTTTGTGGATGACACAATGCTAATGGCATCTCCAACCATAAGAGAGATCGTCCAAATAAAAAAGTGTTAGAGTATTTTTCACAAGCTTTAGGAATGTTAATCAACAAAAGGAAATCACATATGTTATTCTTCAACACCCCCCCTGCAATGCAAACCTACTTGGCCGACACTTTAGGCTTCTCCTGCAGCTCCCTTCCAACCAAGTATCTCAGGGTCCCTCTGGTCGAAAATGCCCTAAAGAAAGTTACCTAGGATGACCAATTTTCCTCTCTCAACAAAAAAGTGGATAATTGGGCCTTCAAATCCTTGAATCTAGCGGGTCATCTAATCCTAGTGAAATCAGTTTTCCAGACTATCCCCCTCTATCGATTCTCAACCCTGGAGGCCCAAAAATTTATTCTGAAAGGGATTAGAAATATTCAAAGATCCTTTCTTTGTTGAGGCTCAAAGGAAAAAAAGAAGTGGGATTTGGTCTCCTAGAATACGATATGCAAGCCAAAGTGCGCAGGAGGTATGAGTCTCCAAGATCTTGAAGTTATAGGTTCAGTCCTTGGAGAAAAACTATGGTGGCGCTGGCTAAAAAACCAAAACTCCCAATGGGCCTGTATGTGGAAGGGAAAAGATGCAGAGGAAGAATAAGAAGGCAACCTAGTTAGAATGCAGATGGCTCCACATGGATATTCTATCTGGAATATGGCTTGGCAAAGCCAGAACCTGATCCATCAACACTATTTTTGGGAAATACGAAATGGAAGGGAGGCCCTCTTCTAGGAAGTTGTGTGGCAACAAAGACCGAAATGGGACACTCTGGAACAACTCACAGATATAAAATACGCAATGTCAAGCTAGGGAAAAACTAGAGTAGCTCATTACTCGCCCCAGAAAGGAGAGAACCACAAATGGTGCAAGTGGATCCCTAAGGAAGACTGGTTGGGTATACTCGATCAAGAGACGAAGGAGGATTTTTTAAAGAACTTAATGGAAAGGAAAATCCCAGTGAACAATGAGCTAGATAAATTATGTCAGGGATGGTTAACAAAGGGCTCCTTCTCAGTCAAAGAGGCTTATTCACTGGCAACGGAATATCAAGATCGCCCCAAGCAGAAAATATGGCAATGCATCTGGAAACAAAAGGTTTAGCCTAAAGTCATTATATTTTTATGGCTTCTAACCCATAAAAAGACTCTCACTTGGGACAACCTCTACAAACGGGGCTTCATCGACCCTTCATGTTTTATATTATGTCAAGCCCACGAAGAAACAAATGAGCATCTTTTTAGCTCTTTCACTTTTTTGGAAACCCATTGGCCTCAAAGTGAGACCCTTTTCAGGAGAATAGGACGCAACCATAATTCAATTTTTTCCTCCTTTGAAGAATGGCCTATGGCCATAACCAAGAACCCCATCGTCAATTGCCTTTGGCAACTACTTCCAGGGTTCCTAGTCTGGGAAACCTATAAAGAATGCAACAAGTGCATCTTTAGAAATGAGTTAAATCCCCTAGAAATGACTTGGGCCTCAATAATCAAAGCCCTACAGGAAACAATTCTTAGTCAACCTTGGACAGATGAATATTGACAAACAAATCAATATGAAAGTATCATCCTGAGAAAGATAGCAATTTCGACTACCTGTGCACTGGTTGGGATGACCCAGGCAGCTCCAAAGGTGTCAGATCCCTCATAATGGTTTCCCTTGCCTCAAGGATTCATCAAACTAAACTTTGATGCGACGTCAAAAGGTAATCCAGGTCTGGGTGGGGTTTTCCTAAACGAGGAAGGGAAGATACTCAGAACCCATGCAGGAAAACTAGGGTTCAACAACAATAATGTCATGGAGCTCCTAGCCTTAGAAGAAGGACTTGGCATCACAAAAGAGAATGAGTATAAACAATTCATAGTAGAGGAGGATTCCCTCCTGATCATAAAGATGATAAAACCAATCCAAAGGGGTACCTAGTTTTCAAAAATAGTCTTCAGCTGGCATCTAGAAGCATCATTGTAGAGGGTAATGAAGTTAATGAACAACATACCAATCATCATCCCCACCCATGTGAAGAGGTCAACGAACAAGCTAGCAGATTGGATAGAAAATGACAGGATAAATCTCCAAAGAGATAGATGGGAGGAGGCATGGGACCCTACACCCATAACAAGATGGCAACCACCTGACAAGTCTTGGCTAGTAATGACTGGACTCACCTGTATGGGGTGTCAGGGATGAGAGAAGATGACGTTTTGGGCCTCAAGATCAAAATGATGGGGGAAGCAGGGGACATTAATGCCCACACAAGTTGGCAAACCCACCATAGGAGTGAGAACATGGTAGCATAAAAATCGAGGGAAGGAAAAAGGTATTTTTACCTGGGATGTCAAAAAGAATGAATATTTGCGATGACCAGCTGGCTTGCAAAGGGAGAGGATCCAATTACTAAGGCCAGTACTTGCTCCGACTATCACCAAAGAGTTGACACATCAACAGCCGAAGTAATTGAGGAGATCATTTTGAACCTGCTACCTGAGATCCCACACGTTAGAACCCAAAGGCCATCACATGGAAATGAATATCTATGGCGTGCATTGGAGGTGAGTCGGCCCCTCGACCGTAACAAAAATTTAAATGAGAATTAATTTGACATTAGGGAAGAACCCCATTACCAAGTGCTCGATGGAAAGAGGAATCTGAAAGACGAGCTTGACAATGTATGCAGGGTGGCGGAGCTTCAAATCCCTGTGAACCAAGCTAAAGGAAGTGGAAACTCATAGTGATAATTAGAAAGAAGGGGGGACATGATTATCTTCCTGATTCAAAGGTTTGTTTCAACTATGCTTGGATCCCATTTCTTGACGGGGGGGTGTGAGAGGGATTTCCCCCCACTACTGTCGTTAGGGGATTCCAAGGGGGGGGTGGCAAAAATTAATTGAGCCCCCCCTGGCAGGGGATTCGGGGAAAGCACCCCCAAAGCAAAATTTTGGGAAAAAAATGCCTTGTAAAATATTGTTATTTCGTAGTCAATATGGACGGTTCATTATAAGGTAGCATATTCAATGGTAGAAGTTATGTTAGGGATTTTTCCCCTAGAAGGCAACCCTCTTTTATGAGGGAATTGTATTGTGGCTCTGTGTGATAGTGACTATTGTATTCTGAGGGAGGAGATTGTGAGAGAAATAAGAGGAATTTACAGTGGGCGTGCCATAGGTTGTATCCCTTCATTTTGATGGATAATAAAATGAAGGACTTGGAAAATTCTCTGGTGGACGTAGCCCAGACTAGGTGAACCACACATATCTGTATCTCTATTGTATTGTGTATCTTCTGTGTTTTATTTCCGCATTTGTTTTATTTTATTGCTCTGCAATCCTGTTTTTCTAATAGGGTCAATACCCTCCCTCAAATGAATCGTCGGCGTATTAAGTCTCAACTACGAAGGGGAACCTGGGCAGTAATGACTGCCCATTCAGGATATCCCCTCGGCTATCAACATGGAGGGCATTCTCCCCCAGCCTCGTCTTCTAGCCATAATGAATTCGAAGCCCTGTCCTGCATACTTTAGCATGAAGCATTCAATGCAACATACTCCTTCCACACCTCTATCCTGACGTGGTTCCAAGATCACGTGGAAGAAGCAAAGGCAATCATCCAACAACATCACATTATTCATATAGAACAAGAGGTGGCAGAAGCTACGGTCTGCTGGGTTCTGGATGTAGAAACGACAAGGGAAAGGGACACAAAATATTGGAAGACAGTTGAACTGTACTGACACATTAAGAACCTCCTAGGTAAAATGCTTCAGACAAGGGAGGAGGTCCATAACACAATGCAACTCCAGTTGGATTGTCTTCACCTGATGATGAGGAAAGTTCTAGCTCACCTGCCTCTGTCAAGTATAGTGGTGACTCCCTTATCTCCACTCAACATCACAAATTCAACTCTGGACCAAACTCAGGACTGGTAGGTCATGCCCCCAGGTCCCTGATATTTGGTCTTAGTTTGTTTTATAATTTTGTATATGAATTACCTTAGAAGAAGTGTGTTGGGTATGTGTTATATTCTTTGCACAAGTAGTAGTTTATGTGTTGCGCCAGGCGCACTGGGGGGTTTGAGGGGGGTGAAATTCCCCCCGAGAATTTTTTTTTTGCCTCGGGAAACATGTCACATTTTTGCCTCATTTTTTGTGTTACCTCGATTTTCGTGTCCATTGTTGGGGTGGTTTTTTGGCACATGGTTTTTTTCGATGGTTTTCTATTTCCGGTTAAGGAATTAGGGTTGTTGACTAATCTAGGTCAATGGGTTAGGGTTTTGGATGCCGCTGGTTCCTATGTGTATATTGTATTGTAAACATTGTATCACTATGAATGAATATAGAATATGTTGGTTTTTCTAGTTTGGGTTTCCAGGGGAAAAATCTCTGTGTAATGTTTGTATTTGACATTGTATATTTTATGTTCTTTTACTAAAAATATATCTGCAGTAAATATTGTACTAGGTTAAAATCTACATTTGGTATTAAAGCTTTGTTGGCTTTAGGGGGATGCCTTTGTGTTCAAGGGTTTGGCTTGGAACTGTGATAAGCCTTGTTATAATGGGAGATCTGTGGTATTGATTTTTCAGGTGAAAGTAAATGGTGAACAGTTCAAAAATGGAGATCAAGAAGTTTAATGGGAAACATTTTGAGCTATGGAAGCTCAAGATGGAATATTTGTTGGTGGATAGAGATCAATGGATCACGATAGATCCAAGTACTGCACTTATATGAACTTCAACATATGACTAGAAAAAGTTGGATTGGAAAGAGAAGAGCACAATCCGACTGTGTCTCTCAGATTCAGTATTACTAAATGTGTCAGAGGAAGCTACCTAAAACCAAGGATTTATGGGATAAGTTGGGGAAGTTGTATTAGTCTAAGACCCTAGTAAATAAACTATTCCTCAGAAAGAAGCTGTATAACCTGAGGATGAGAGATGGAGACTCGATGGAAGATCATTTGAATGCCTTCAATACTGTGGTAAGTCAATTAGTATCTGTTGAGATTAAAATTTTAGATGAAGATAAATGTATCAGTTTACTGTGTTCTTTACCATACTCATGGGATAGTATGGTTGTGGCCATAGGTAGTAATAAAACTTCCTTAAAATTTGATGAAGTGGTCTCATCCTTGTTGTCGGAGGAGATGAGACAGAATAATATGGAAGGACATAGCACAGACGCATTATTTGTAAGAGGACGCTCCTAGGAAAGAAATAGGTCTAAGTTCTCAAGTGGGAGATCTAAGTCTAAGGGTATATCTAAATCTCCCAGAAATTTAGTAAAGGTATGTTGGAGATGTGGAAAAGAAGGGCACTACAAGAAGCAGTGTAGATACAAAATTGAGAAAAAGAAGGGATCTGAAGAATCTCCTTCTATAGAAGAAAAGACCTCTAAGGAAGAAGGAAGGGATGTGTACTTGAATTCTTCAAGTACACATGCAGATCATGAGGCATGGTTGGTTGACTCAGATGCATCCTTTCATATGACTCCCCACAGGGAGTGGTTATGTGAATATGAAAGGTATGATGGAGGTAATGTTTTCTTAGGTGATGACTCGACAACTATAATCATAGGTCGAGGAAAATTCAAGTTGAGGCTCATAGATGGAAGGATTAGAACACTACCTGGTGTTCTGCACATCCCAGGTTTGGACAAAAAAATGATTTTTGTAAGCAAAATGGACGATGCAGGGGTAAAAACAATATTTGAAAAGGAAACCTGCAGGATGGTTTGAGGAACAATGGTGTTGTTGAAGGGAGTTCAGTTTGGAACTCTATATAAGCTGCAAGGAAGCACTATTAGTGATGGGTGTAATAGTTCCATTGCTCCTGATTTTGGAGTTGAAGAAGAAAGAACTGCTACGGTCTCTGGAGAAAAGGTCATGTTGTGGCACCAAAGACTGGGGAATATTGGAGAGAAGGGTCTTTGGTTACTACACTATAAAGGTATGGTTGAAGGTATGTCTAAATTCTCTCTGGATTTTGATTTCCGTGAAGATTGTGTATATGGGAAGCAGAATCGGGTAAGATTCCCCTCTGGTGCAACGAGGGCAGAAGGAATTTTACAGCTATTTCACAGTGATGTTTTTGGACCTGTGTCAGTCCCATCATTGGGAAAATTTGTGTACTATGTCTCATTTATAAATGACTTCTCGAGGAATACTTGGATAAATTTCCTCAGGAAGAAATCAGAATTCTTTGATAGGTTTAAATAGTTTAAGGCTCTTGTTGAGAATCAAACAGAGAAAAGAATTAAGGTGTTGAGGACATATAATGGTGGAGAGTTCTATGAGAATGAATTTGAGGAATTCTGTAAGAAGTGTGATATAGCAAGGCAAAAGACTACTCCATATACACCTCAACAGAATGGAGTTGTAGAAAGGACGAACAAGATGTTGATGGAAAAATCAAGGTGCATGCTCAATGGTGCCAGGTGAGGGAAAGAATTCCAGGCAGAGGCAGTGGGTACTGCATGTTACCTGGTTAATAGATCACCCTCATCAGTGTTGGATGACAAGACTCCACAAGAGGTATGGACTGGTAAGAAACCTTCTCTTACACATCTCAAGGTATTTGGCTGTGATGCATATGTTCATGTTCCAAAGGAAAACAAGAGTAAGCTAGATACGATGGCTGAAAAGTGTATCTTTATTGGATATAAAGATGGTCTCAAAAGTTATAAACTTTGGAACCCAGAAACTAAGAAGGTAGTGTATAGTCAAGAAGTGGTATTTACAGAAATGAAGGATGTTTTTAAATAGGAATTCCTACTGTTAATATAAGAATTTGCAACTAAAAGAGGCCCGCCTCTCCATAAGCAACTAAATAACCTCTAACAAGTTAAACAGAGGCTTTCATATATCATCTCAAAGTTCTTGATTAGTCTCATCATATGGAAAAACATAGATATTCTGTAGCACCATGGCGCTGCAGAATTGTCTATATAGCATGGTCTGCCATTTTACTACCTAAAATGTTACCAAATCTGTTAAGCAATGTAATGATGGCACTATGAATTCCATAGGTTGTTACCAAATCCGTTTTCATGTCAGATGGCAGAGACCAAATTGTGCAGAGTTATTTTTGGACGCTTCTGCCAGTTTTGAGTGTCTAACTTAAAACTTGGATTATGAACAATTGAGAAAGTATTTTTGAAAAATGGAGGAGGTTTTTGTTCATCACATACCAAATAATAAAAACCTCTCTCATGTTTTCAAAATGTGTTATGTTTTGAGAGATATTATACATATAAGTGGCACTACCGAATCTGCATAACTGTTTTACAGCGACGCTACCGAATTTCCTGTAGCAGTCATGGTTTTGATATTCGCCTTGTTGGGAGGTTGCCACCTATCAAGGAGGATTTGAATGGATTCTCAAGGATTAGTTATATGTCAAGGGATACCTACACCTAAGTTTTAGCTCCATTAAAGGCCTCATGCAATGAGGTGGAAACAATTTATTAATGGCTTCCAACAAATTCCTAAAAATTAGCAGTTTGTTGGATTTTTGTCTCTTTGATTGTTGCCACCTATCTCCAAGGCTTAGAATCCAATGGAGGAGATGGGATTCGACCTCCTAAGGTTATTTGGATGCTCTTTTCTATTTAAGGAAGGAGAGAGCTCTTGGAGAAGGGGATTTGATGAGCCAAGAGAGGCTAGAGAGAGTAGGAGCAGACAATTTTCCTGTGTGTGTTCATTTGTAAGCCTGTGGGCATTTTATGATTGTAAGAATTAATGCTATTGGAGACTCATGAGAGCTGTGATTTCAGATTGTAATTCTTTTGTTTATATATCTTCTTATTTGAATATATTGCAGATTTGAGGATCAAAGGTTGCCAATGATTTATGGATCCCTAAGTAGTAGAGGATCTACTGTATTTTGCCCATCAATCATTCTTTATATTCAAGTATTTGTTGATTCATTAAATTGAGAGGATCTCTATTTAGTGAACATTTTATCTTATGTTTTCCTTCTTCATTCTTCCACCTATCATCATATACTCTTGTTTTTTGTTGAGCGGCTTTAGTGCCTTCGATGAGTAGAATGTTTGTGACTCCATTGCCCATTGGTGTAGCCTACTGATCTGCAGTTTGCTTCCCTCTCCCTTTCTTTCTCCATCTTGTTGATCCACCTATTCAAAACCAAAATTATCTTTTACATTCTGATGGGTGTTGAGCTTACACTTTAGCAGTCAAAGTGTGACTTTCAGTGCTAACATTTTTGGTGCCATTGCCGGGGACGGATTTGAGAAAATTGAAAATCTCCCTGGGAAGAATGACATTGCACAGCTCCAGCTTTAGATGGTGACTGAAGTTGGACACCTTCAAGACTGCACATTCACCATGGTGACTCCATTGTTCAAAATCTATTGGTGACTCCACTGGAATGAGACAAAATAAATGGCTATGAAGGCTATCTTGGCCAGGAGGTTTTCCCCACTCAATTTCTCAGCCATAGATGGTTATCCACATCCTGTGCCTCAAATTGATGAATGACAAAATCTGTTGCCCATATTTTATGAAGGTGAGAATGACAACCCTGTTGAGCATGTTCATGAATTTCATGCTTTGATGTAGCAGCTTGACATCCATCATGAAGATATATTGATGAAAATGTTCATGTATTCATTGGAAGGCTACGCGAGGCAATGGTATATAACACTCCCTGCTTCTAGTATTTCCTCTTTGAAGGACTTTCATGATGTTTTTTATTCTCATTGCAAGATAATTTATCCAACTGAAAGACTTTTTGAGAATTGTTGTGAGGGGTATGCATCATATATTCAGGATTCAACAAGTGATTACTCTAGCAGTGATGATGAAGGGGATGATTGCAGAGAGCAGGACTTAAATGATGATTTTCATAATGCTTTTCCTAAATTTGAAGAACAAATGCATCGTTCATGTCAAAATCTAGGTCCCTAAGAGAAAGATCAATATGGACAATCCATCATTTCCCTATCTCCTCCTTTTCTCGATTCTTTAAGTCAAGAGGTCGTCTTAGGTTTAGAGTTATTTCATCACGAGGATAGTGTTGTAGCTTGTCATGACCGAATTCATAGATTACCAGTTGTTGTTGTAATCCCTCCTATCATTAATGAACCAATGTGCCATGATTTGCCAAGTTTTGATGACTATGAGGATGTTTTCCCTGAACAACCAGTTGTCCCAGCTATTGTACTAATCCCCTCAGCCATTAATAGTCAAATGGTCATTGATTCACCTTTGTATGATGATTATAAAGATGATTTCGATGAACAGTCAATTGAAGACCTTATATTAGAGAAGTACCCTTCCCATCAAAGTAACAATAGCTTGTTTCAACCCTCATGTCATATTTTTGTTGCTGAAAAAGAAGAAAAAGATGATAATCTAAGTTTACAAGGTGAAAAACTGAGAAATTGGAACCATAAGCCAAGATATGATGAATATCCCTCAAAATCAAAAGATAAGACAAAAGAATGTAGTTTCCCAAGAACTTCTAATTGTGATGGACTACCCTATCAGTGCCCTATTCCTCTCGAAGACACAATCTCAGTTTCATCAAGCAGCCAAGATCAAATGCCATGTGAGCAGATGAGAGAGGTTGAAATTAAGGAAAGATAAGCATCACTAAGACATTTTCCTGATACACCTCATGACCAGGAGTGACTAAGGCCATATGCATTGAGAATGAATAAGAAAATCAGCAAGCAATGCAACAACCAAGCACAATGGAAGAAGGACCTAATGTAGTACTTTTCCTTTTTACACAAAGCAATGTCGCAGGGGCAAGTATTAATGATGTTTTTCAGGATCCATTTGCAGCCTATCTGCAAGCAGAAAGTGAGCCTAGGCTCACTGATTTCTTCAATGGAAAGTGTATTGCCAAATATTTCTTTGATGTGCCTTCAAGTATAAATTATCTCTGGTTCTTAAGGAAGCACATTTCAAAGCTTCAAATAGTTGAAAAAATGATGAAATGAATTCATTGGTTGTTTCATGTAACTTGAATGCTTCATTTTCCCAATAATTAGAGTAGGTGTGTGCAATAAGCTTGCTGGACAAGCACTGTTTTCATCATTTTTGTTAGTTTCAGTTTTCATTTGCATTTAGTTTTAGTTAAAGGTCACTATCAAAGAAGATTGTAGAGGTTAAAGGTTGGGAGCATCCCTAGGATAAGGCACTGAAACTACAAGAGTTCTTAGAGCCTCACAGGGAGGACTCTATCCCCCATGGAGCCTATGTTAACATAAGAATTTGCAACTAAAAGAGGCCTGCCTCTCCATAAGCAACTAAATAACCTCTAATAGGTTAAATATATGCTTTCATATATCAAATCAAAGTTCTTGATTAGTCTCATCATATGGAAAAGCATAGATATTCTGTAGCACCATGGCACGCCAGAATTGTCTATATAGCATGGTCTGCCATTTTACTACCTAAAATGTTACCAAATCTGTTAAGTAGTGTAATGATGGCACTATGAATTCCATAGGTTGTTACCAAATCCSTTTTCATGTCGGATGCTACCAAATYTGTCAATGTTGAAGTGATKTTGTTGTGAATTACGATGGCACTACCAAATTGCACGCAGRCACATAGGYGRTCRCTACCGAAATTTGCTACCAAAATTTTGGCAGAGACCAAATTGTGTAGAGTTATTTTTGGACGCTTCTGCCAGTTTTGAGTGACTAACTTAAAACTTGGATTATGAACAATTGAGAAGGTATTTTTGAAAAATGGAGGAGGTTTTTGTTCATCACATACCAAATAACAAAACCTCTCTCAGGTTTTCAAAATGTGTTATGGTTTGAGAGATATTAGACATAGAAGTGGCACTATCGAATCTGCATAACTGTTTTACAATGACGCTACGAAATTTCCTGTAGCGGTCACGGTTTTGATATTCGCCTTGTTGGGAGGTTGCCACCTATCAAGGAGGATTCGAATGGATGATCAAGGATCATTTAGATGTCAAGGGACACCTGCACCTAAGTTTTATCTCCATCAAAGGCCTCATGCAATGAGGTGGAAACAATTTATTAATGGCTTCCAACAAATTCCTGAAAATTAACAGTTTGTTGGATTTTTGTCTCTTTGATTGTTGCCACCTATCTCCAAGGCTTAGAATCCAATGGAGGAGATGGGATTCAACCTCTTAAGGTTTTTTGGATGCTATTTTCTATTTAAGGAAGGAGAGAGCTCTTGGAGAAGGGGATTTGATGAGCCAAGAGAGGCTAGAGAGAGTAGGAGCAGGCAGTTTTCTTGTGTGTGTTCATTTGTAAGCCTGTGAGCATTTTATGATTGTAAGCATTACTGCTATTGGAGACTCATGAGAGATGTGATTTCATATTGTAATTTTTTTTTTTAATATATCTTCTTATTTGAATATATTGTAGATTTGAGGATCAAATGCTACCAATGATCCCTAAGCAGTAGAGGATCTACTGTATTTTTCCCATCTGTCATTGTTTATATTCAAGTATTTGTTGATTCATTAAATTGAGAGGATCTCTGTTTAGTGAAAATTCTATCTTATGTTTTCCTTCTTCATTCTTCCACCTATCATCATCTACTCTTGTTTTTTGTTAAGTAGCTTTAGTGCCTTCGATGAGTAGAATGTTTGTGACTCCATTGCCCATTGGTGTAGCGTATTGATCTGTAGTTTGCTTCCCTCCCCCTTTCTTTCTCCATCTTGTTGATCCACCTATTCAAAACCAAAATTATCTTTTACATTCTGATGGGTGTTGAGCTTACACTTTAGCAGTCAAAGTGTGACTTTCAATGCTAACACCTACGAACTAAGGAAGAACTAGAGAAAATAGAGTTTGATTTAAAGGATGATGAATCAAACTCTACAGAAGAACATGAATCAGAAGAAGAAGATTCTCATACTCCAATATTGAGGAGATCGGTTCAAGAAAGAAGGATACAAGAAAAGTATACTCCATCTAATTGTCGTTCAAATTTTGCTTTGTCTATTACTGATGATGATCCTAGAACTATTAGGGAGGTAGTGGATTCAGAGGATGGAAATCTCTGGAAAAAGGCCATGGACGAAGAAATGGAAGCCTTGGATAAGAATGAGGCTTGGGATCTAGTGGAGTTGCGGACTGGAAGAAATCCCATTGGTAAAAAATGGGTATTTAAAAAGAAGCTGAATGCAGAAGGAAAAATGGAGAAGTACAAAGCTCAGTTAGTAGCAAAGGGTTATTCCCAGGTTGAGGGAATTTATTTTGGTGAGGATTTTTCTCTTGTTTCCAAGTTAACCTCTATAACATTTTTGTTATATGTTGCTTCTACATTTGATTTTGAAGTAGAACAGATGGATGTAAAGACAACATTCCTACATGGGGATCTGGAAGAAGAAATCTATATGAAGCAGATAGAAGGATTTGTTCTGAAGGGAAAGAAGGAGCTGATATGCAAGCTGAAAAAGTCCCTGTATGGTTTAAAACAATCACCAAGGATGTGGTATAAAAAATTTGATACTTATATGTTGGGACTTGGTTTCACAAGAAGCAAAGAGGATCATTGTGTGTATTTTAAATTAATTGGTGATCATTTGATTTATTTGGTCTTGTATGTGGATGACATGTTGATGATAGGAAACAACAAGGAGATTATCCAGGATGTGAAAACTCAGTTTTCCTCTAAATTTGACATGAAGGATCTCGGTGCTTCAAATTTCATTTTGGGAATGTAAATTAAAAGAGATCGAAAAAAGAGAAAACTATGGTTAAATCAGAGAAAATATGTCGAGACAATATTGCAGAGGTTTAATATGCAGGAATGTAAACCAGTCAAGGTTCCTATTCCTGTTGGTGTAACGTTATCTGGGGATCAATGTCCCAAGAAATAGGAAGAGGAGGAGGACATGTCTCGTGTTCCATATGCAAGTGCATTTGGTAGTTTGATGTATGAAATGGTTTATACTAGACCAGACATTGCACATGCAGTGGGAGTTTTGAGCAAGTATATTTCAAAACTAGGGAAGGAGCATTGGACAACAGTAAAAAGGGATTTCAGGTATTTGTGTGGCACTTCTAGCTATGGATAGTGCTACCAAGGAAGATCGAGATTGGACAGAGTGTTGGATATACATGGATTTGTGGATGCAGACTAGGTTGGAGATCTGGATCGTAGGAAATCTACAAGTGGGTATGTGTTTAACCTGTTTGGAAGAGCAATAAGTTGGATGAGCAAAAGACAGGATGTAGTGGCATTTTCAACTACAGAAGCTAAATACAGGGCAACCACTCATGCAAGTAAGGAAGAAATATGGTTACGTATATTGTGTTCAGGTATTGGGTTGGTACAACAAGTTGTAAGGATAGATTGTGACAGTTAGAGTGCAATTTTTATGGCGAAGAACTCGACTTATCATTCAAAGAAAAAACATATTGATATTCAATATCACTTTGTGAGAGACATGGTTGAAGAAAAGAAAGTATTGTTGATGAAGGTGGACACTTTGAAGAATGTTGCAGATTCATTAACAAAATATCTGAGCAATGAGAAGTTCTCTTGGTGTAGATTATCCATGGGAATTGCTTCCCTAGATTGTTGACTATGTAACTCTGTAACCCCTTGTATGCAAAGAAAGCAACAAGTGGGAGAATGTTGGGTATGTGTTATATTATTTGCACAAGTAGTAGTGTCTTTGTTACACCGGGCACGCAGGGGTTCGAGGGCAGTGCCCCTGAGAATTTTTTTTGTCTCGGGAAACATGTCTCATTTTTTCCTCGTTTTTCGTGTTGCCTCGATTTTTGTGTCCATTGTTGGGGCGGTTTTTTGGCAGATGGTTTTTTCCGACAGTTTTCTATTTCCGTTTAAGGAATTAGGGTTGTTGACTAATCTAGTTCAATGGGTTATAATTTTGGATGCCGCTGGCTCCTATATGTATATTGTATTGTAAACAATGTATCACTATGAATGAATATATAATATGTTGGTTTTCTCGGTTTGGGTTTCTAGGGGAAAAATCTCTGTGTAATGTTTTTTATTTTCCATTGTATCTTTTCTGTTCTTTAACTGAAAATATGTCTACAATAAATATTGTACAAGATTAAAATCTACAAAGTGGGCCAAGAGACAGTATCCAAAAGAATATAGACAATCTTTTTGTTTTTCTAGTTCTTAGAACTTTGTTTAAAAACATTGGATATATAGTTAAATTTGACAAACTTTATCTCTGTTGTTGGTCTGGTTTGTTCAAATTACTAAGACAACTGAGAGGGGGGGGGGTGAATCAGTTGTTACTGTGCTTAAACAAGTTTATGCCTATTGAAATATTATTAATCTTCTCCAAGTGATCATCAAGATTATGAAAGACATGAACAACAGAAATAATAGACATCAATCACACATATGGTATACACAGAGACAAATATTCATGAGGAAACCCATAAAGGGGGAAAACCTCTTCTTATTAGAATGATAGGTAGTCTTTTTTGTTCTGTACATCATCAATCTTTGAGAACCAACTCAAAGTGAGGCTACAACCTCTTCTTTAACAAGTTGCAACTTGTAGAGAGCACCAACCCTCAAGATTCTCTAGCACCCACTAGAAAGAAGCATATTTTCTCCGTATGATCTCCAACACCAACTGGATGGAAACACCTACTTCCACTTATACAAGCACCAACTTGCACACATAAAACTCTTTGTTTTCCCTAGCACCACCCTGCCACCCCGTTTTCTAGCCACAACTAGATGGAAGATACAACTCCTAGTATTCAAGCACCAAATTGAATAACAGAGGACCACAATCCTCCCTAGCATCACCCTACCACCCTGATTTCTAAAGCTTTACTTGAAAAATACCTGACAACAATACATACATTTCAATGCTTACCACTTCTTCTCTATTATGCAATTATGCTCTACTTCTGTCTGTTCATGCTTGTCTCCACTTGTTGTCTCTTTCCATCTTCTCTTCCTCTGTTCTTCTCATGCTCTTAAGTTCTCATACAGTTTGGTATTTTCACCATTTATGCTCTGTCCAACTTATGTTCTTCATTTCTGCATTTTCTCCCTTAGTTCATGATGTTATTTTCATTGCGTATAGTTCGACTACTTTTACGAAGAAATAACAACCTTTCTCTGTCACAAAATCTTTCTTTTATTCATGCCCTCATCATCCATTACACTCTGAATCTCCAATGCTCAAGTCAGGAATCTTAAAATTCTCAAGAGCCATGATTTCAATGCCCTATAACAATGATTTAGTTAGTGTAACTGAATCATAACTGATCAAGAAACCACGAAGTGAAACAACAACCCTTCGATCAGATTCTATTTGATAAGTGCCATTTGATTATACACGCAGAGGCTTTTTTGACTTTTCAATGCGTAACCTTCGATGTGGAGCCTAGCAGTGCTATATCCTTTCCCTATCTTTCATTGATGTGACCTTGGGTGATGATCTCATGTGACCATGCGATTGCGGGCGTGGCCAAAGGTGGTTTGAAATCAAACTACGTTTTGCCCCGCAATTTACCTCGAGCCTCCACGTGTTTATTCTCCAAAACCATGGTTTCGATTGCGACCCGCCCTCAACATTTTAAAGTTCGCACACCTTCAAGTCCCTCAATAAGACGGGACCGATAAGATGGGACCATCCATCTCACGATCTTAACGGTGCTCCTGAATGGACGGTTCATATTTGTTCTTTCACGATCTACGGATCAGATCTAACCTTCCTAAATCAATGGTTGTGATTTATTTCATGATTCGGGCTTCGGGAGTTTCAAATCTCAAACCCTGCTTTCCTCCATACGCCAATCTTCTAGAGTCGATGATCTACAGACACCTATCCTTCTCAATCGACGGTGCTGCCTCCACTTTGGGAATTTGACCTTTCAACCAGATCAATGGTTCTGCGGCCCCTTTCTCGATCAACGGTCGAGATCTCCTTTGGGTCTTCGGACTTCTGAAATCTCAAATCTCAAAATGATGCTCTGGATCAGACAACCTAGATTCACTTCGGATGATATGATGCTTGAGATCTTCTTCGAACAATCTGACGACTGAGATCTACTTCAGATGACACAACGGTTGAGAATTTGTTTCGGCTCTCCGGGCTTCGAGAATTTCAAAACTAAAACTGATGTTCTGGATCAGACAGCCCAGATTCACTTCGGACGATTTGATGCTTAAGATATTCTTCGAAGGATCTAGCGGCTGATATCTACTTTGGATGATCTGACGGTCGAGAATTTGTTTCGGCTCTCTGGCTCTCCAGGCTTAGGGTCTTTCAAATCTCAAACTGAAAAATATTGAAGTGAGATTTTTCTGTAGCGTAACCTCCTCACATATTTAGACCCGAAACAAATGTTTTTCGTTGATCAATATCTTAGATCGATGGCTCGATCTGTCTGCGATGCTGCTTTGGCTTGGTTTTAAATCCAACGACTCTTCTTCTAGCTTATCCTGTCCTTCCACTTTAGAATGATCCAACGGTTTTCAGATATTCACATAGTTGAGATCTCAGATATTTTACCTCACTTATCTTATCCTTCCATTAATTCGATCCCACGTCTGACATAAATTTGGATGATTGAGATCTCAGATCTTTCAGCTTATCCTATCCTTCCACTCAAAAGTGATCCAACGACTATTGGGTATTCAGGTATTCGAATTCTCAACCCTTTTGCCCTGCTTATCTTATCGTTCCACTTAAAGTGATCCAACGGTCATGGAGACTCTTGAAGCATATCCATGATCAAGGATGATTGCAGAACAACAACTTGCGAGTGATTTAATTTGTCACCCAAGCTCCGCAGTTTGAAGTTGTGCATTTGTTGGTGAGTCAACCACAATGGTCGATCTTTGAAGCTATGAGATCTGACGGTCCTAATTAATTGCGGGATTGGAAATAGCGAGTCGTTTAATTCTTCTTTCGCTCTCTACAATTTATCCTCACCGTTGATCTGGCGCATGCGTATCAACGGTCTTGGTTTTCCCTGTGGAGATTTTGATCCTAATCATGTTTCTGTACTACGCTTTCCCTTCTGAGCTTTGATCTTTGCATACTATTCGCTTCTCCTCTTGAGCTTATAATTTTCCTATTTTCCATCATCACTGTTGTTCTTGTCATCAATGACAAGAAAACACTTCTTGTAAAGCATACCAACAATCTCCCCCTTTGGCATTGATGAAAACTTTGAAAGGTTGCACTATTCTTCTTAGACCTCCAACTGTAGCATCCAGACCACACCTTTTCTCCCCCTTTGACATCAATGTCATAGAAAATTGAGAGTGACTCTATTGTCCCATTGAACAAAGATACCATAAGAAATCTCCCTCTGATCAGATAAGCTATTTTAACTTGATAACAGGGTCATGCCCAACTTCCGGCATAGATACTCAAACTGAGATTTTGCAAGCGGTTCAGTGAAGATATCAACTATCTACTTCGTGGAAGGAATATAATTCAGCTGAACAACTCTGTTTGTAACCTGCTCTTTGATAAAATGATATTTTATTGGTATATGCTTAGTCTTTGCATGTAGAACAACATTCTTGGAGACACTAATGGCAGTGGTGTTATCACAGTGAAGTGGAATTGGATCAATATAAGTTACCTTCAAATCTGCAAGAGTTTGTATCATCCATAAGATCTGAGTGTAGCAAGTAGCAACAAAAATGTACTCTGCCTCTGTAGTTGATAATGAAATAGATACCTGCTTCTTACTAAGCCATGCTACTAATCACCGAAGAAGAATGCACCTCCACTGGTGCTCTTTCTCTCATCCAAACAGTTTGCCCAATCAACATATGAATATGCAGTTAATTGAAAATTTTGATTTCTAGGATACCAGAGACCATAAGTCATTGTACCCTTCAAATATTTGAATATCATTTTGAAAACTACTAAATGACTTTGTTTAGGAGCAGACTAATAATGACCTACCATGCCAACATCTTGCATTATATCAGGATGGGATGCTGTGATGTACAAAAGACTGCCTATCATTGATCGATATGTTCTTTGATCAACATCAGGTAAAATATCATCTTTACTGAGCTTGCAACCAACCACCATAGGTGTGCTCATAGGTGTAGAATCTTCCATCTGACTCAGAGTCTTCTTTTTTCTGATTCTTGGACCTATTCATCTTCAGCTTCAGCTGTGTCCTTTGTAGCAGACTCAATATTTCTCACCTCTCTTACTGGAACTCCTTCATAAACCTTTAAATCAATGCAATCAACTAATTTATACAATCTTTTATTAAAGCATCTATATCCTTTACTATTGGTAGCATATCCTAAGAAGATGCCTTCACCAGCCCTGTCATCATACTTGCCAAGGTTTTCATTATTATTCTTTATGTAGCACTTACTCCCAAAGACTTTGAAGTGTTTGATTGAAGCAGATCTTCCATACCACAGTTCATAAGGTGTCTTTTCACTGTGTGGTCTGAGGTGGGCTTTGTTAAGAATATGGACTGCTGTGTGTATTTCTTCTAACCAGTAGGTTTGACCAATGTTCTTCTCATTCATCATTGACCTGGCCATTTTTTGAACTGTTCTGTTTTGCCTCTCAACTACTCCATTTTGTTGTGGAGTTCCTGGGATTGTGTATTCTCTCTTGATCCCATGTTTATCACATAATTCCTTGAAATCACTTGAAATAAATTCTCCTCCTTTGTTTGATCTTACTGCCTTTAACCAGTTGCCTTTTTGATTCTCAGTTAAAGCCTCAAATATTTTAAATTTCTCAAATTCTTCATCTTTTTCTTTGAGAAAAGAAACCCAAGTGAATCTGGAGTAATCATCAGTGATCATCATGAAGCAGTTTTCCTTCCATGTGCCTTCATGTCTTGATGGTACACATAAATCCATATGAACTAATTGGAGTGGTTTCTTTGTTGAAGTAGAGCTCTTGGATTTAAACTGTGTCCTAGTTAGCTTTCCTACTTGGCAGGGTTTACACACATAATCTTGTGGCTTTGATATTCTTGGAAGATCTTTTACTACCTCAAGATTTTTGATCTTGATTAAGTGGTCAAAGTTTAGATGTCTAAGTCTCCTATGCCATAACCAACTTTCCTCATGTTTTCTTAGATGACACTCTTCTCTATCTTCTTTCAACAAATATACATTATTATCTATCCTTATGCCTTTAGCCACCACTTGTCCTGAGTTTACATACTTTATCTTACAATCTTTGGAAGTGAACATCACTGCACATCCTCTGTCACACATTTTTCTTACACTGAGAAAATTATGTTTCAACCCATCTACAAGAAGAACATCCTGGGTTTTTCCTTTACCATTACTCAAACTCACCATCCCTTTACCCTTGATTTTACCTGGTTCATCATTTCCAAAGGTCACATTTCCTATTTTGCTTTTACTTATAGACACAAAATTATCCTTGTCTCCAGTCATGTGCTTGGAACATCCATTGTCTATATACCAGGGGTATTTTTGTTTTTGAGCTGAAAGTACTAGACCACATTTTTCACTATCTTTCTTTTTCCATGTGTTGGCATTTCTAGCTAAGGGTTTTATCCTTGGATTTGCTTTGTAATTCTTCAGAAGGCAGTTTGCAACTTTGTGGCCGAAGTTATGACAATTATAGCATTCGAGCTCATTGTTCAATAGGTAAAAGTGATTGGTGCAACTTTGTCTACTCATTGGCTGTTTAGTTCTATGTTGCAAAGATTGTTTATTTCTTGATCTCCTCAGTTGCATGTCTCTAAACTTAATTTGACAATTTGCAATCTTATGACCAAAATTAGAGCAGTAAAAACAGTAACCATGGAAGAAATTTTGGTACCTGAAGGATGGCCTTCTTGTTGGCATTTGTTGCTCCATCTTTTGATATCTTTGTTTTTTATTAGGGATCATCTTGTCTTTATTAGATTTTGGTGGCAGAGTACTCACATGGTCTGATTGTCTGCTGACTTGGAACTTGATCATCTTTACTAACTCTTTTCTTTTTGGCTGTTTGCTGCTTGAACCACTTACATAGCCTAAACCAGTCTTCAACAAAGGAGATCTTTGTTTGCTCAGAATGTCATTTAGTTCTGTTGAGGCTTTAATGCTTGGAAGATTTTGGAGATACAATGATTTAAACTTCTCCATCTCTTTTCTGGTTTTTAATACCTCTTCTTCCAAGGCTTCACATCTTTCCTTCTTCTCTAATAACTGTTGTTTCAAAATGTCCTCTATTTTATTTGCCTCTTCTAGTTCCACTTTTAGCAGGGAAAAGTCTTCATCAGGTTTTTTACTATCTTTCTCGAACTGTATCAACAATTGTTATTGTTTTTTCTTCTTAAATCCGAGTCTAGCAATTTCTTCTAGGGCACTTATCAGTTCTCCTTCCAATTCAACCACAACTTATTCATCATTAACATCACTTCTTGTGATTTTATTATCATAATCCTCTTTGGCCATAAGCATAAAGTCATTAACCTTATCTTCACAATTAGAATCACTATATGTGTCTCTTGAAGAGTCATCATTGTTTGCACATAAACTTTTCTTTTTACCAAATCTCTTGGATATGTACTTCTTGTAATGTCCCCAAGGCCAAGCCCCATTGTAAATATGGTTTATGAAATGAATTGTAAATATGTTTTATAGGCTGGTGGGCCAAGTTTATATAAGCCGATGAGCTTATGTGATTGTTAGGCCAGAGAGCCTAAGAGTTGAAGGCCAAGAGCCTGATTTTGTACCTGTATGTATGCATCACATTAATAAAAATATAAACACCACCATGTGTAGGCTGACACGATGAATGAGTGATGGGGGAATAAGATTCCACAGAGTGGGCAAGGGATTAGGGGCTGAAAGGTGGGAAAAGGGGCTAAGTGTGGAGCCTAGGGGCTAAGCCTAAAGGCTTAAGTTCTTGGGAATAATATTTTAATATTATTCCAAAAGACATGTGAACTATATGTTTTATCCTAAGTTCCTTTTTGGAATGACAGGTGACTTCCAAATGGGAGGAACACATGTTGATGGAATGCATGCAGTTTCATGGGTGACAAGTGTGAACCCAAGCCCATGCAAATAAAAGGGCTGAGATGAGCTGTGATGGGGGTTCCTCCTCCATTCTACCTAACCATCTGAGTGTTAACTGGCCCGACCTCTGCAAGAGACCTCGTGCCATTTTGAAATCGTGGGCGAAGTTTGTGTGTTGATTTTGAGGATAGCTTGTGTTGATTTCTGGAAAGCCGAGACATCCTCTGTCTGAATAGATCAAGCCTGTGTGTGGAATCTCTGTCCCCAAGCCATAACCATGAGACCATCCTGTCATTACTGATCCTGTTGGAAAGATCGTGTCTGTTTTCTCCGTTGGCTGTTGTGGCCATGCAGTGCTGGACTGCGTGTGGCTTGTTGGCCAGTTTGTACAACACTCTCTCCAGGTGAGAGAGGTGATTGAAGTTGGAAGAACAGATTGCTTGGCCCATGAGAGACTCTCTCTAGGTGAGAGAGTGCACAGAGGAAGGAGAGAACTCCTGGAAGGAACCCCGTAGCTGCCACAGAGCTCGGAGAATTCCGGTCCGGTCTGTTGCTGAAACCCAAGGCAAGGGAGGTTAATAGTCGAAGGACTTTCTAGGTGACAAAGAAGGTGTATACTCCTGGGGTGGAACAGACATGTGGGGAAGGAGAGTCTGTGGGCAGTGAGTATGAGTGGTTCTTGGGAGATAATTCCTTCCTTGTGACTGTGTGTTTTCCCTATAACCTCAGCCTAGCCTAGGATTCCTTGCCTTGGGGTGGAGCTTAGTCCCAGCTCGGAGGTGACCTGCTGCTGAGCTTAATGAGCAGTGTGGTCTAAGGCTGGGAGGTTCGTGGAAGGCCTGCACCTGGTTGGTGGAATTACCACTGTTTCAAAGATAAGTACCAGATGATGTTTTAATTATGTTTCTGCATGTCTGTGTATTTATATTTATCATGTATTCTGCTGTACATATGAATTAATGTTAAAGCCATGGATTATTTATAATAGACATAATCCTTATGCTTACTCCGAGTTAAAATGAGCTTAACCTGTATTTCATTTGCTTAAATGCATGTTATATATAATTAAGTATGAGATTGTTATTCTGTGAAGTAGCGCCTGCCTGCTAGTGAAAGGGGGCGTTACAGAATGGTATCAGAGCGATACAGCTCTGAAAGAAAAAAAAAAGGTGTTACATTTGGTATCAGAGCCAAGGTTTCAATGCTGAGCCTAGATGGGCCAGATAAGTGGTCTTTGGACCAAGAGTTTGAGGAGAAATTGTCTGGAGGACCAATTTCAAACCTTTGAGTGCTCCTGAGTGTCAAGGAGATTACTTGACTATGTTACAAAGCTCAAGAGGTGTAGCGGTGTTATGAAATCGTAGCCAGTGTGGTATAAGCCATAGGAAGAGAGGACTCCACACCAGAAGTGTTGAAGCCTTAGGATCTGTTCGGAGGAAAGGAGAACCCTCATGACCATCAGATCTGGAAAACGTGCACAGGGTTTAAAAACCCTTTGGAGTTGCACAGGAACATGGAAATTGCAATACACGAAATCCCAAAATTCGTCAGGACCGTCCATCGGGAGGAAGAACACGTGGTTGTCGGACGACGTTTCGGCACCCGAAAAACCAAAAGGGAAGAACCTTGTTTTCTCCAGGCGCGAAATAATGAAACCCAAAATTCCGAAACGATCTACATCGTAGATTGTAAGAGAGGAATTGACCGTCAGATCAAGTGGAGGATTAGATCGTAATTTTAGGATTTCGGCAAATGGAAGTTTGAGATGCATGGATGAACGAACTCTCGATGCCTGAAACCCCGAAACGCTGAAAGGATCTATGCTGTAGATCTGAGAAGAAGTATAACCGTTGGATTTCTCTTGGTATGGACATGGACACATGGGTGTGTACCACGTGCCAGTGGGTCGAAAAGAAAAGTGAGAGTGGTGGGACCCGATGACATCGTTGAAGGTGATGTGGACCGTCTTGAGGATACCACTTGCCACTGTGGATGTGGATACAATTGTGCTATGTAGGCCCGGAGGGTAAAGTAAATTGGGATTTTAGGATTCGCAAAGGAGGAGCACGAGGTCTCAACACTCCAACTCGCGAAGTCGTGAGTTGTGAGAGGTGCTAGCACTTAGCCCTAGCCTATGGTTATATGTAGTAGGCGCTAGCGAGGAGGGAGCCATACCCATATCGTATCTCGGGTATCGGTGTTTGGAGGAAGAGGAGTCGAGGGTCTTCGACTCACAAACTCGCGAGATTGCGAGTTGCAAAAGGTGCCTTTGGTTACGAGGGTAGGAAGAAAGAGGGAGCTATCACCCGAAACCATGAAGTCCCCAAATTCTCGAAGACAAAAGAACCACCAAGGATTTAACTGTTGGATCTTCATGGACCGAGACCCTGAAGTTCCAAAGTACCGAAATTTGCAGAGCTGAATAGAGCTCAGAAAACTTAATGAAATCGAAACATTTTTCTTGTTCACATTGGTTATGAATGTTGTAAGTTTTCTTGAAGGTTTAAGGGCCTGACAAACTTTGGTTGATTGCACATTGTGTGTGCAGAGTTCAACGAGTGTCAGGACAACCGTGAATCTACGCCGAGTATAGAAATGGAAGAGGAGCGGATTGCCTCCATTTTAGAGAGTGAAAGAGAAGGAAGGGATGTGAACCTGGGAGTCGAAGGATCGAACTTCAATGGGCATGGAAGAGAATTAGATAAGGAAGGGCACATAATGAAAATCATTGAAGGATTGCAGAGAGATGCCCAGGCTCGCCGAGCTGATAGCCGAAAGCTCATGAAAGTCAGGGACCGATAGGGTGAATTCAACTTAAAAATGTTGAAGAGCTTGGAAAGAATAGAAAGGAAATTGGAGAAGGGGAGTGACTCAAGAAAGACAGAGATTCGTAGGACCCCTGAGAGGAGAAGAAGATCGAGGAGTGGTAGCAGACATCATCGTCGCTCCCCAAAGCATTCCAGTAGGGAAGAACACAACAGTTCAAGCCCGTCCCCTACCAGAAAACACCGAATATTTGGAGTGGATGAATTGAAGGGAGAGATAAACAAGATCAAGCCTCCAATGTTCAACGGAGAACATAAAAAGGAGGAATATATCGAAACCTGGTTGCTTGGCATGAGGAAATATTTCCAACTACAGAATTATTCTGCTCATGCAGAAGGAAGAATTGCGATGTATCAACTGAAAGGAAAATAATCCATGTGGTGGGATCAGTTTGTGCAGGTGCAACACATTAGGGATAAAGATATCACTTGGAAGGAGTTCAAGAGGTATTTCGAGAAGAAATACCTGACCAAAAGATACTATGACAAAAAGATGAAGGAGTTCTTCGAATTCAAGTTGGGAAGCATGACCATCGATGAATACGAACGAAGGTATTTGGAACTACTGAAGTATGTTTCGTTCATCAAAGATGAGGCTGTCAAGATTTAGAGATATCTGAGTGGAATACCACCTTCCATTGGTGACAAGATTCAATATGATGATCCTAAGACTATGGAAGAGACAATAAGAAGGGCTAAATGCTTGTATGAACAACAAAGAGAAAGGCCTACCTTTTGGAAGGATTGGGATGATCATAAGAAGTTCAAGAAAGAGCAAAGGTAGAAGGGAAACAAGCCTCCCTTTTTTAGGAACATTCCTCAAGGACAACCATCTTTTAGAGAGCCCGGGAAGGCTGAAGTGGGTGAGAAAATGCCAAGACCACCACCTATGGAGTGTTGGGGTTGTAAAGGAAACCATAGGTACAGAGACTACCCCCATAGAAAAGATAAAGAGAGAACCGTCCATAATGTTCAGCAAGCTGAAACAGTGGAGGATATGAACAGCAGAATGCCAAGGATCTATGTAGCCCTGGATAACAAGCAGGCTGAATTTCAATCGCACATGATTGAAGTGGAAGGTATGATTAATAACCAACCATTTATTATTTTAATTGATTTAGGGGCTAGCCATAGTTATGTAGATCCTAGGGTGGTGGAAAGTTTTCATTTATCAAGAAGAAAACATGAAAATTCTTGGTTAGTGTAGTTGGCTACAGGAACCAAGAGGAAGGTCATTGAGTTAATTAAGTCATGTTCTGTAGACATGAATGGATTGAGCACGAAGGCTGAATTGAATATTCTACCTTTAGGTTCTTATGACTGCTTAATTGGGATGGACTGGTTGGACCAGCACCATGCCCTTCTGAACTATCGTAACAAGAGGTTTACATGCCTGGATGAAGAGGGAAATCGGAAAATAGTCCAAGGGATTCCTAGAGCTATGGCTGTTAGAGAAATCTCAGCCATGCAGCTGAAGAAGTGCTACAGGAAAGGCTGTTAATTATTTGCAGCTCGTGTGGAGGAAGCATCCAGAGATGAAGTCTCAAATATTGGAGACCATGAGGTACTCACAGAGTTCAAAGATGTATTTTAGGAAGTACCTGGACTACCTCCGAAGAGAGACATCGATTTTTCTATAAATTTGATGCCTGGAGAAGCTACAGTTTTGAAAGCTCCTTATAGAATGAGTACACCAGAGCTGAAAGAGTTGCAATTGCAGCTTGAAGAGCTTCTGAAGAAGGGGTACATTCGCCCAAGCGTGTCACCTTGGGTGCCTCGGTCCTGTTCGTGAAGAAGAAGGATGGGACGTTGAGGCTGTGCATTGATTTTCGGCAGTTGAACAAGGTAACTGTCAAGAACAAGTATCCTCTGCCAAGGATCGATGATCTTTTCGATCAATTGAAGGGTGCGAAAATATTTTCAAAGATAGATCTCAGATCAGGATATCACCAGGTAAGAATAAAGGATGAGGATATCAACAAGACTGCCTTTAGAACAAGGTATGGTCATTACGAGTTCACAGTGGTGCCGTTTGGACTGTCAAACGCACCTGTTGTTTTTATGTGCCTAATGAATGGTGTATTCAGGGACTATTTAGACAAGTTTGTCATAGTCTTCCTGGATGAAATTTTGGTGTATTCCAAGTCAAAGGAAGAGCATGAACAACACCTGGGGATGGTGCTGCAAGTGTTGAGAGAACACCAACTGTATGCCAAGCTGAGTAAATGCTCATTTTATCAAAGACAGATCCATTACTTGGGGCATATTATTAAAGAAGAAGGGATCGTTGTGGATCCTGAGAAATTTGAGGCCATCTGAGAATGGTCAGCGCCAAGGAATGTGGCAGAAGTTAGATCCTTTATGGGTCTAGCAGGCTATTACAGAAGGTTTATAGCAAGGTTCTCAAAGATAGCTTACCCTATCACTTCCTTGCAAAGGAAGGAGAAGAAGTTTCAGTGGACTGAAGAGTGTGAAAGCAGTTTCCAGTGATTGAAGTAGTTGTTAACCAGTGCTCCAATCCCAAGGATTGCAGATCCAATTATGGATTTCATGGTGTGCACAGATGCATGTAAGGAAGGGTTGGGAGGATTTCTCAGCCAAGATGGATTTGTAATCTGTTATGAGTCCATGACGCTGAAAGAACATGAAAAGAATTATCCCACTCACGATTTGGAGCTGGTAGCAATTGTTCACACTCTGAGGAAATGGAGACATTACCTCATGGGAAGGAGATTTGAGTTGCGAACATACCACAATGGTCTGAAGTATTTGTTTGATCAGCCGACTTTAAATGCTAGGCAAAGTAGGTGGCTAGAATTTCTGTGTGAATACGACTTTGATATCAAGCATATCAAAGGGAAGGAAAACAAGGTGGGTGATGCACTCAGCAGAAAAGTGCATGCATTACATGCTACAACCATTAGCATGTACAGGATTGATATAAGGGATAGAATTCTGGAAACTACAAATGCTGAATTGCAGTACAGAGACTTGGTAGAAAAGCTACAACAGCGTGAGAGACCATAGAAAAAGGAAGGTTACACCTTGGGATATGATGGATTACTTCTGTATAAAAACAGAGTGTATATACCCAATGTCCAGGAATTGAAACTGGAAATTCTAAAAGAAATGCATAACATGACTTATGTTGGACATCCTGGATATCAGAAGACTGTGGTAGCAGTCAAAAGCCATTACTTTTGGCCGGGTATGAAGAAAGAAATCACTGAATACATCGCCAGATGTATGGAGTGCCAGAGAGTTAAGGATGAGCATAGGCACCCAACAGGGTTGCTGCAGCCTTTACCCATTCCTGAGTGGAAGTGGGAAGTGGTGACAATGGATTTTATTACAGGATTGCCCAGAACAAGCAAGCAACATGATTCGATCATGGTGGTGGTGGACAAGCTTACAAAATCTGCCCATTTTATTCCACTAAAAACCACTCACAAGGTAGCAGATGTTGCCGAGATTTTCTTGAAAGAAGTGGCACACTTACACGGAATTCCTAAGACGATTGTGTCTGATAGGGACTCGAAATTCACCTCGAATTTCTGGAAAGGACTGTTCAAAGGATTTAGAACGAATTTGAATTTTAGTACAGCGTATCATCCCGAGTCTAATGGACAGATAGAGAGGGTGAACAAAGTAATAGAGGACATGCTGAGAATGTACGTGATGGACAAACCATCAACATGGGAAGACTACCTGCACTTGGTAGAATTCGCCTACAATAATGGGTATCATGCATCATTGAAAATGAGCACGTTTGAAGCACTTCATGGAAGAAAGTGCAACACTCAAGTGAGCTGGGATAATCCAGCTGACAGAGCAGTAGTTGGTCCAGAGATGCTCAAAGAGATGGAGGATCAAATAATAAAAATTAAACAGAATTTAAAAGCTTCCCAGGACAGGCAGAAAAGTTATGCTGATAATAACAGAACCCTTAAAGAATTCAAAGTGGGTGATCATGTTTTCTTGAAAGTGAAAACTAACAGGAGTTCCCTGAAGCTGGGAAGTTGCGCCATGTTGGTAGCAAGATTTTGTGGGCCATTTGAAATCCTGGAAAGGATTGGGCCAGTTGCATACATGCTTGCATTACCTGCATCTATGAATGTACATAATGTGTTTCATGTTTCACTGCTTAAGAAATATATACCTGATGCTATTCATGTTATCGATTGGAATGTGATTCAAGTGGAACCAGAAGGTGTCTTGCAAGTGCATCCTGTGCGCATAGTGGATAGGAAAAACAAACATCTTTGGAATTGATCCATAGATCTTGTAAAGGTCCAGTGGACCTGGTATGGTCCTGAAGACGCAACATGGTAGCATGAAGATGTTATGAGGGTAGAGTACCCACATCTTTTTGAAAATTTTGAAAAGCTTGCAGAGACAGTGTAAGGTTGCACTGAGGATAGTGCAAAAATAAGGGGAGGGGGATTGTAATGTCCCCAAGGCCGAGCCCCATTGTAAATCTGGTTTATGAAATGAATTGTAAATATGTTTTATAGGCTGGTGGGCCAAGTTTGTATAAGCCGGTGGGCTTATGTGATTGTCAGGCCAGAGAGCCTAAGGGTTGAAGGCCAAGAGCCTGATTTTGTACCTGTATGTATGTAGCACATTAATAAAAATATAAACACAGCCGCGTGCAAGCCAACACGATGAATGAGTGATGGGGGACTAAGCTTCCACAGAGTGGGAAAGGGATTAGGGGATGGAAGGTGGGAAAAGGGGCTAAGTGTGGAGCCTAGGGGCTAATCCTAAAGGCTAAAGTCCTTGGGAATAATATTTTAATATTATTCCAAAAGACATGTGAACTATATGTTTTATCCTAAGTTCCTTTTTGGAATGACAGGTGACTTCCAAATGGGAGGAACACATGCTGATGGAACGCATGCAATTTCAAGGGTGACAAGTGTCAACCCAAGCCCATGCAAATAAAAGGGCTGAGATGAGCCGTGATGGGGTTCCTCCTCCATTCTACCTGACCATCTGAGCATGAACCAACCCGACCTCTGCAAGAGGCCTCGTGCCATTCTGAAATCGTGGGCGAATTCTATGTGTTGATTTTGGGGATAACCTGTGTTGATTTCTGGAAAGCCGAGACATCCTCTGTCTGAACAGATCGAGCCTATGTGTGGAATCTGTGTCCCCAAGCCATAACCATGAGACCATCCTGTCATTGTTGAGCCTGTTGGAAAGCCCGTGTCTATTTTCCTTGTTGGCTTTTGTGGCCACGCAGTGCCTTGTTAGCCAGTTTGTACAACACTCTCTCCAAGTGAGAGAGGTGATTGAAGTTGGAAGAAAAAGTTGCTTGGCCTGTGAGCGACTCTCTCCAGGTGAGAGAGTGCGCAGAGGAAGCAGAGAACTCCTGGAAGGAACCCTGTCACTGCCACAGAGCTCGGAGACTTCCAGTCCGGTCTGTTGTTGAAACCCAAGGCAAGGGAGGTTATCATCTGAAGGACTGTCTAGGTGACAGAGAAGGTGTATACTCTTGGGGTGGAACAAGCATGTGGGGAAGGAGATTCTATGGGAAGTGAGTATGAGTGGTTCCTGGGAGAGAATTCCTTCCTTGTGACTGTGTGTTTTCCCTGTAACCTCAGCCTAGCCTAACATTCCTTGCCTTGGGGTGGAGCTTAGTCCCAGCTCGGGGGTGACCTACTGCTGAGCTTAATGAGCATTGTGGTCTAAGGCTGGGAGGCTCATGGAAGGCCTGCACCTGGTTGGTGGAATTACCACCGTTTCAAAGATAAGTACCAAATGATGTTTTAATTATGTTTCTGCATGTCTGTGTATTTATATTTATCATGTATTCTGCTGTGCATATGAATTAATGTTAAAGACATGGATTATTTATAATAGAAGTAATCCTTATGCTTACTCTGAGTTAAAATGAGCTTAACCTGTATTTCATTTTCTTAAATGCATGTTATATATATAATTAAGTATGAGATTGTTATTTCGTGAAGTAGCGCCTGCCCGCCAGTGAAAGGGGGGGGTTACAGAATGGTATCAGAGCGATACAACTCAGAAAGAGAAAAAAGGGTGTTACAGTTAAAACATTTGAATGGAAAATTGCCTTGGCACTTTCTTGATCCTTTCTTTAGTCTTCTCACAAATGTTTCTTCAATTTCATCAGGCCCAGAGTCCTCATTCTTATCTTCTTTAAATGATGCTTTTCTAGAGGTGGGTTTATATTTACCTATCCTCATTTCATAAGTAGTCAGAGTTCCTAGGAGTTGGTCAATAGGTAGAATTTTAAGATCATTTAGTTCTTCTATTGCATAAACTTTTGGATTAAATATTTCAGGGAGAGATCTTAAAATCTTTTGAACTAAAAGTGCACCTTCAATCTTCTCACCAAGACCCTTCATGGAATTTAAGAGATCCTCAACTCTTAAAAAATATTTACTAAATGTTTCATCCTTATTCATCTTTAGTTGTTCAAATTTCAATATATATGTCTGTTGATGGGTGAAAATGATCCATATGGATATCGGTGGCCACCCACCTTTTTCAACTGGCTCAAAACAACTTTCTGACAATTTTGGCAATTTACTATTTTTAGCAATTTTAACTTCCGGGGCCATTTTGAGGGCCTAAATGAAGGTTTTTCGGGATCGATCTCCTCAATGATATCCAAAGGCATTATTGAGCCCCCAAAATGAATCTCCTCAATGATACCTTTCCAATGGGCTATCACACGCCTAAAACGGAGATCGTATGCAAACGTTACGACCCCAGGAAGTTGATGTACTAACTTACCCAAACGGGGCCCATATGACTTTTGGCGCTTCATCTCCTAGGGTTAGGTTTTTGGATGTCTAGGGTTTTGGGCATTCTTTCTTATTGTAAAAATGCCTTCAAAGCCTCATTGTAACCTTCTTCTTGTGAATGCGTGCTACCATCACATCTCTTCTCAGAGATAAGCTGCCACCTTTCCAGCAAGCTTGTTTCCGCTGCATTTTACAGTTTCAGCTTATTTCGTTATTGAATAGAAAACCCGTTTTACTGTATCTCTGTTATTTTGTGTTAAGCACCTGTTAATAATCTGTATTCATTTTGTTCTGCTCATAAAATCCAGATCAGTGGTATTAGAGCGGTCTGCTCCTTGTCGTTTTAATGCATGTCCCCAACGAGGTCAGAGTACAAAGAGTTGGGTCTCGAGATTGTTTCTCTTGAGGAAAGAAGCTCTCGCACACCCAAGCAACCTCCCATGGTAGGAGAAAAGAAAGATGATGGGATAGGAGATCCTTTCAAACTGTTGATTGAGGAATCCCTCACACAACAGAGGAACGAGATGATGGATAGTTTCGCACAAATCCTTCGGCGGCTACCAAGAGGCAACACATCTTCTTCGAATGGAGGCACCGCCCCCTTCAAGGTATAGATAAAATTTGATATTCCTATATTTGAAGGTCAGATAGATGTAGATGTTGTAGACAAGTGGTTGAATCTACTAGAAGGGTATTTTTCTGTCCATAACTTTTTGAATAAAGAAAAGATTACTTTTGCGCTCCTCAAAGCCATTCCCCATGTCAAAGATTGGTGGGAAACTTTCTATGAGCAAAAGAAAATAGAGGAAACCTCATTATTTTCAGTCACGGCCACCTGAGAATCCTTCAGGGATGCTATTAAGGAACAACACTACCCTGTCAGAAGATATGAAGACCTGTATACCAAATGGACCACACTGCAGCAAGAAAGAGATCAAGAAGTGCCAGATTTCACAAATATCTTCCATAACTTGCACACCAAGTTGGGTATCAAAGATTCAGAGTGACATCTGGTGCTCAAGTATTGTGGTTCTTTTCATAGATACATCCAGACTGAAATGGAATTTTTGGACATCTCATCCTTGGGCAGGCCTACCGATATGCTGTCAAAATCAAGCAGAAGCTCAAACAAAAGATGTGGCAATTTGGGCCTGAGAACCCCGCACAAAAAAAGCCAGGAAAGGGCAACCCCAAACCACCGAACAAAGTACAGAGAAAAGATGGACAGTATCAGGACAACCGGTCCAAGCCGCAAGCAAATAAGGACACCAAAAAGACAAAGAAAGATAACGGGAAGTGGTGCGACTTTCATAAGAGCCCTTGGCATAACACTGCTGACTGTCGCTCAAAGCAGTCGCTGGTGGCTAAAGTGAAAGCCTTTGAATAAGATGCAGATTATGACTCTGAGCTAGAACCAGAAAGGGGAAGATGGATCATTGACGTGGAACCCAGTGCCACCGTTGCTACCACCAAGCTCTAGCCTGGTGAACCAGATGAGCCAGAAGAAGGAGAGCACCTCTTCCATTCACAGATGTGGGTAAAAGGAACCCCACTGAACTTCATCATTGATAGCAGTAGCCAGAAGAACCTCATCTCAGCAGAGGTCATCAAGTGGTTGGCCCTGCCAACAACGTCGCACCCACAACCATACACCATTGGATGGCTCCGCCGAGGAAGCGATCTCCGCGTCAGCCAACAGTGCCGACTGTTGTACGACATCAAGCCCTTCAAAAACGAGGTATTGTGCAATGTTTCTCCTCTCGAAGTTTGTGATGTTCTTTTGGGCCAACCTTATTTATGGAAACGTCATGCTGTATATGATTCTAGGCCTCATAGTGTTATTATTACTTTGAATAGGAAATTGTACAAGATACCCAAGGCAATCCCACCTAGTGCTATTTCCTTGATCTCTGCTAAGTAATGCAGGAAGGTCATCTCTTAGACGGGGAAGTTTGTCTTCTTTGTGATTCGCTCTCAGAATAAGTGAAAGATCACAGCCACATCCAGGGTCTCTGCGGTCGACCTCTCCACATAGCAGAAGCAAGTAGATAAGGTCGTGGAAGAATACTCAGATATCTTCTCCTCACCTACAGGGGTACCTCTGCACTACCAGGTCAAGCACCCCATCGATATGACCCCCAGCACACCGCTACCCAATGGGTCAGTCTATCGTCGCTCTTTGTTATAGAATGAGGAGATCAAGCGACAGATCCAAGAACTACTCACAAGGGGCACATCTGCCCCAGCTCATTACCTTGCGAGAGCCCAATCGTGCTGGTACAGAAGAAAGATGGAACCTGGCGACTCTGTATTGATTACCAAGCTCTAAATAAAATCACAGTTAGAAACCGATACCCGATTCCCCGAATCGATGACCTCCTTGATCAACTCACGGAGGCCAAATACTTTAGTAAGATTGATCTAAAGTCTGGCTACCACCAGGTACCGATAGAACAGACAGATGTGTGGAAGACCGCCTTCAAGTCAAAGGAAGGCCTTTTTGAATGGTTGGTCATGCCCTTTGGTTTGACAAATGCTCCAACCACTTTCATGAGGATGATGGATGATATCATGCGACCATTCACCAATACTTTTGTAGTGGTGTATCTGGATGACATTCTAATTTACAACAAGACTTGGGCAGAACACTTGCAGCACATTCAACAGGTTCTGCACACCCTACGGCAGCACAAGCTATACACGAACTTGGAAAAATGCTCCTTTGGCAAGGACATGGTCCATTACCTGGGCTACATCATTGCTCAACATGGTGTACATGTGGATCTAGCCAAGATCCAAGTCATCCGTGACTGGCCAGCCCCAACAACACTCACTGAGCTTCGGAGCTTCTTGGGCCTTGCCAATTTCTACCGCAGGTTCGTGTTGGGTTTCTCCTATATTGCATGGGCCCTTAGCCAAATAAATAGAGGTGGTGGTAAGGCGAAATTTGCGTGGGGCCGGTCCCAACAACAAGCATTCGATGATTTGAAGCAGTGCTTGTGCTCAGCCCCAGTACTTTCACTACTAGACCTGCAACATCTTTTTGAGATCAAGACAGATGCTTCAGACTATGCTGTGGGCTCCATTCTCACTCAGCACGGCCACCCCATGGCCTATCATAGTGAGACATTGTCAGATACTGTCCATAAGTACCCTACTTATGACAAAGAAATGTACTCCATTGTGCAAGCATGCCACCAGTGGAGACATTACATTCTTGGGAAGGAGACAGTCATCCACACTGATCATAAGCCACTGCAGTTCATGCAGACGTAGGGAAAATTGCAGAATGACCATCATCAAAAGTGGTCCACATACTTGCAGCAATTCCACCTCAACATCAAGTATAAAACTGGAAGCACCAATCACGTCACTGATTGCCTCAGCAGACCGCTAGTCGTGGCACTCACCACGGTGCTAGAATCTTGCAGCCATGAGACCTCTGGATGGCCCCAACTCTATGAGACAGACCCTGACTTTGCCACCACCTACCAAATGTTGGGTGCAAACACAGTTGTCGATAATTTCCATCTTCAGCATGGGTTGTTGTGTCGTCTGGGCCATATCTGTGTTCCATCAAGTGAGAGAGTGAAGTTGATCTAGGAAGCCCACTACAGTCGGGTGGCAGGACACTTCGGTGTTGAAAAGACAGTGGTGATGCTACAGAAACATTTCTACTGGTCGAAACTTCAACAAGAGGACAACAAGTATATCAGGTCCTGACTGCCTGTGCTATTGCCAAACCAACCACTAAGAAATAGGGCCTGTACACCCCTCTTCCTACTCCTGACAGGCCATGGGAATCCATCTCAATGGACTACATGTCAGGCCTCCCATCCACTAAGCAGGGAAATGACTGTTTTTTTGTGGTTGTTGATCGCTTTTCTAAGATGATGATTCTGGTTGCCTACAAGAAGAGCATCACAACAGAGGCCATTGCCAAGCTCTTCTTTGAATGAGTCTGGGTACATTTTGGAATCCGACAAACCATTGTCTCAGATCAGGATAGTCGATTTCTCAGCACATTCTGGTCGAGCCTCTGGTCACTGCTGGACACCAAGCTCACCAAATCCATGACCTTCCACCCCCAGACAGATGGCCAAACCGAGGTTGTAAATCGAATGATTGTGCATATCCTTCGCATGTATAATTCAAAGCACCCTTGCACATGGGATGAGAGCCTTCCCTATGTCCATCATAGCTACAACTGAGCCCTGCATAGCTCAACCGACCACAACCCCTTTCAAGTGGGGTTGGGATTCCAACCATTGAGACCCATAGATATTGCACTTTCCCTTGCGGTCACGTCGACCGACTCATCTCCTGCTCCAAATGAAGCTAACAAAGCCACTCGGTTCATTGAGCGGATCCAGCACATCCGCCAACAGGTTCAAGATATCCTACAGAAGTCCAATGACAAGTACAAACATCGCCATGATCAACATCAGGTGCCGCATAAGTTTCAGGTGGGTGACAAAGTTTGGTTGCACTTGCAGAAAGAACACCTTACAGGGCCCCATCGGAAGCTTCACTCACTCCGTTATGGGCCGTACACTATCACCAAGGCCATGGGGGATAATTCTTTTGAGCTCAACATTCCTCCTTTCCTTGGTCTGCACCCAGTGTTCAACATGGATCTCCTTCACCCTTATTTCCCACCATTATTGGACACCTCAGAAGTAGCAGAACAACTGACACCAATAGAGATCAACCTTGAATGCCTACAAAAGGCATCCAATGATCAGATTGTGGACATACAGATCAAGGGAACTCGACAACAAAGGATCCAGCTTTATCGAGTCGTCAAAGCAGGACAAATCCTGCACCAAGGCAAGTGGCTCACCTGGGGCCAAATTCAACAGAAATTTCCTCATCTGATGGGGGACCTCAACACAATGGATACCATTGCTTCCTAAGGAGGGAGGATTGATCCAGATGGATATCGGTGGCTGCCCACCTTTTCCAACTGGCTCAAAACAACTTTCTAACAATTTTGGCAATTTACTATTTTTAGCAATTTTAACTTCCGGGGCCATTTTGAGGGCCTAAATGAAGGTTTTTTTGGATCGACCCAACTCAATGATTTGTTACAACATTATTAAGGCCTAAAAATGAATCTCCTCGACGATACCTTTCCAACGGGCTATCACACGCCTAAAACGGAGATCGTATGCAAAAGTTAGGACCCCGAGATGTTGATGTACTAACTTACCCAAACGGGGCCCACATGAATTTTGGTGCTTCATCTCCTAGGGTTAGGTTTTTGGATGTCTAGTGTTTTTGGCATTCTTTCTTATTGTAAAAAGGCCTTCAGAGCCTCATTGTAACCTTCTTCTTGCGAATGCGCACTGCTGTCACATCTCTTCTCAGAGATAAGCCGCCACCATTCCAACAAGCTTGTTTCCGTTGCATTTTATAGTTTCATCTTATTTCGTTATTGAATAGAAAACCAATTTTACTATATCTCTATTATTTTGTGTTAATCACCTGTTAATAATCTATATTCATTTTGTTCTGCTCATAAAATTTGGATCAGAAAATGACCATCCGTCAACTGGAAGAACGGGTCCGGTCCGGGGTTGTCTAAATAACCCAAGCCGTTTGGTATGACTCGTTCTGACGGGTTTAATGGATCTATTAGCCAATCTAAAAGTCCTAAAATAAACAAATAAAATGAATAAAAGAACTAACTGTTAACTAACCACTTATATATATGTGTACATACGTATAATGTAACTATTGTAGATATATTTAAACAACAGATTTACTAATCTTATTTATGTACATGATATACACGTTGCAAGTTTTAATCTAAACTCATGAAACTCAATGTGAAAAATGACTGCTTTGAAGAAGCAGATAAAGAAAGCACATAAAATATTTTTTCGTTTTTTCTTTATAAATCTAAGCTAATGAGAAAAAATACTATGAAATAGAAACATGTGGATAGTCAAAAGCCAAACCATATATTTGAGTTTCAGTGATGAATAAACAACAGAAAAACATAAATGAGCTAACCTGTTAATGAGTTAACGATATGTATCCAAACATCTGCACGATTAGAGAACATCCAACCACCTTATCCAAGAGGTAAACCTGCAATGAACCTTAAAATTGTTCTGAATAAATGCAGAAAAATGTGTTGGCAGTTGAGTTTTAATAATAGAATGAATGATACAAGTAGTTGTTGTGATCTTATGATTGCAAGCAATTACATTGAGATAAATCTGATTGTAACAACATTGCATTTAATCACTCAACTAAAAATTAAAGAGAAAACCTGTCATTTGATATGAATAAATGATCACTCTGTTTAATATCTGAAGCATCAAATATGGATGAAACATATAAAAGAATTATCCCAAAAACATAACATATTTTGAAGTCTAACGTTATCAAAAACCTATAAGTACATCAGGATAAACAAAGCATAAATGAGAACACCAATTACAAGAAGCTAAGGCTAAAATGCGAATTGTTGTTCCATTCAAGTTTGTGAATTAATCATCCATATTCAACCCCGGGCTAAGATGCCTCTATTACAAAAATCTGTAGTATTTAAAGAGTTCTTGTAAACTAAACATCCTATCTTGTAGGATAGGATCAAATCTCAAGATGATTTACTAGTTACAAAAATAGAGGGTCATAAAACCACTCAATATCAAAATGTATCTCCCAAAATTACAAAAGTTTTTGTTTTGATTTACAAAATAAACCAAGAGGAAATGACTAATTAACTAAGTCCAAAAATGCTCCATCTTATGAGATCACCACGAGATACATCATATCCTGAAAAAAAACCGAAATGAATAAATTAAATAGTTATTTAACTAATCTTTTTCAAAATTTTACATAAGAATTGACTGTCTTATTTTAAACAACATAAATCTAACTCAATCCATATTAATTTAGAAAAATAACAATAAAAGAACAACTAAGATAAAAACAAATCTTACCTTTCAACTGAATACTAAATTCGACTCATACAATCTCAGAATTGATCATTGCTTTGACACACTCAACATTTTTTATTACGACATTTCCAGTTCTTTTCAAGCATTTCCCTTGCCTTTGTGCACTTATTTTGAGTTCGTGGTTTTCACTTGTTAATGAGTCAACCTGAGCCGCGAGGGTCTTGATCTTTGCTTGAAGGACCGGGACATCTGTGTAATATTTGCCTATCCAATACAAAAACACTTCACATTGTAGATCTGGGACGGTTGGTTGAGGAGACACATGACTATGCGTCAAAATTCTACCACTGTCCACTGCGGGTTTTTGATTGATTTTGATCCCTGGAAAATATTTATTATGTTTTAGGAAAGGTGGTAGGTTATCTACGAAATCAAAGGTCTGACTGAGATCTGATTTAGGGTAATTGGGGTCTTCCTTTCCTAATAACTTTTCAATCTCGGAATCGTAGCTTTCATGGACCTCGGTCGCTTTGATCGAGCTCACATGAGCTTTCAATCTATTCTGTAGACTCCTCGAGATTAATCTCCCTGCCCTCTTGTTATTAAAACCAATGTCTAGATTCTTCTTTAACAGTTTGCGTGAGTGATTATTTATGGTCTTTGCAATGGAATTAGGGTAAACATATTGCTCACGCTCAGGAGATTTAGGGTCAGCATCCTGTTGCTCAAAAATAGGCTTATTGGGTGTGCCCCTTTCACAGGGTTATTCACTTAAGAAATCTGGTATGTCAAATGGAAGGAATAGGAAACCTTTCCAACATAGGCATATCAACCACAGACATCTCTACAGGGTTTAATGTAACAAAACTGTTGTGAATTAGGAAAGTATCCCAATCGTCACCTTGTAGTTTCAAATGATGGACTAACAACAGCCTAATTAACCCATGGTGGAATAAACTGGAATTCAAACTCTGCCTTGTATATCTCTTAGCCATTTTATATAAGCTCCTCAATAAATAAAATGGCATATTCAATTAAAAACCAATGAAGTGCATTAACAGTCTTATATGGTAAAGGAAAACAAGCCCGCAATGTCCTTCACAAGTAACAAATTGCCTCAACACAACCAATAACCCATGCCATCTATCTTTCAAGAGAGAAATTGGCATACCTTTGTCACAGCACTGGATTTTCTGAGAGGTAACGAACATACTCCATGGCACCTCCTCCAACTTGGAATTCTTAAACCATTTTTTCTTGGTAAGAGGAAAACCCGTTGCCTGACTCAAAAATTCTTCGGTGATTTCTAATTGAACATCACCCACTTTGGCTTGACATCCATCGAAAGAGAGGGTGAACTCCTAGGCTGCTTGCAAATTGTAACCCTAGAATTTCTTGAGAAACTCAACCCAACCCTGACTCTTAAGGTCTTCGCTTGCATCATCATACAGAAGCAAGGTTTGTGGGCCATTTGGTTCGACACAGACGGCTGGGGCCATAAGGGTTCAGACAAGAAGCCATGAAGGCAGATAGAATTCACTGTGAGTATGAAGGGTTTAAAAAGACAGAAGAAACTAGAGCAACAACCAAGGGAATAAAACTCATCAATACCCTATTGCAGCCAAAAATGAGATCATAAGGGGTTTCATACAAAAATCGGGCATTTTGTGTAATGAATGCCAAGAGTACATAATGAAACCCAAGACTTTAACTTGGAATGATGGATCTGTCGATTCAAACTGCCACCTCAAACAGAGTACATGATACGATCGGGTGTGTTTGAATCTGATCATTGTGTAAAGGGTGGAGTTGATTTTCTAAGGTTAGGAGAAGAGGCGTTTTACAAACCAAAGCATAATGAAAAATTTGAATAAAAAATGATTTACCAAGAATTATAAATGAAACAACCCATAGTCTATTGGCAATTGATTCTTGGTGTAACATTCAAATACTCAAGATATATCTCATAATCCATGAGCAACTTAAAACAATTGTTTTATTGATATAAGATAAGCTTCAAAGAAAAACAACCTTCTTTAAAAGATTTGTAAAGACATTTACCGTTCATAAGCCTTAGATACAATTGCAATACAATTATAAGTTTTAATGTTTCGTTCATGCTTTCAGTCATGAAGGAAGCATGAAAACGAAAATAAAATTAATAGGAATAATCAAAACATCACATTTACAACACGCAAGTCACCTTCAAATAGCGATATTTACAGAAGGAGGTGCTGGCAGCTACAAGAATTGTCATTTGCCTCTTTACAAGGAAAAAATTATGTAGGGATGCCAAAAATGGCAACTTACTGGGAGAAACAGTTATCTCTGCATCACTGACAAGTTCATGTTAAGACTACTTAGAATGATTACAGATAAAAAAACAACTGAAGGACATCAAGCATCCCAACATTCGTTACATAGTCCAACCTCAAATATCTTCCTATTTAAATGGAATTCGGTGACAAATTTTAAAAATGAGAGCAACGATGTTCAATTTAATGGCTCTGATACTGTTGACAGAGCCATTGCTGCGAGCATGAGTCTATATCCTCGACAGGGATGTCAATTACCCCACTTTGACGCCTCTACCATGTCCAAGAAATTTCAATTTAAAATGAAGGATACTTAAGGCCAATATCTAAATTTATACCTGATAATTTTCTTGAACCCGACATTGCTTCACTGCCAGCAGGCCTGTTCATCACCCCGGAGAAGTTGTCTCGGCACCATGCATGCATTTACCCATTGCCAGCAGACATGTTCAGTATCCCAATGGGTTTAAAAACACTTCCAACAACTCTTGAGAAATTGTTTACAATCTGATATAATTTTTAAGATATTCAGAAGAGCGGGGTGATGCTGAAAATTTCAGTCTTTAGAACACTTGTTATTTTCCAGCCTTTAATTTTCTTCTTAATCACCTTCATTATGATCTGAAGTTAGTTTCTTGATGAAACTAATTTTTCGAGGACAGGAAGGCATACTTGAGTTGCTTTCTTTAAAAGCAGGGACAACGTAAAAAGCTTTAAAGATGGTCGTGTCTTCTCATAATTATAAAGTGAGACCAGGGAATCTGTTTCAAACATAAATTTTCTTTAGTTAGTCTATGTTTCAGCGATTTACAACATTGATGGTCTTAAAAATACCTTAACAGTTGCTTCATAATGATGCATTATGGTTTCCCTCCATGAACTAAAAGGTGACACAGAGATAAGTTTGACCAGGAAGCAGCGAAAACAAGCAAAAATGAAAAGATCCAAAATCAGAAAACAAATTTAAAACAAAACAAAAAAAATATGTACAAAGGTGGATCCGAAAACATCACATGAAATATCTCTTGAGAAACTGAAAGAAAATAGAAAAATACTCATTGATGTGAATGCAGTCCTACTCGTGGTACCTTGGGTCAGGACTGTATTTATAGTTTAGATTTATTTATCTCTTTACTTTCCATTTAAAATTTTCATAATAATATTGTGGCTTTGAAAAGAAATATTCAACGAAAGCAGAGAGAAAAGGATCAAGTAGACTTCCCTTACAACAGTCATATTATGGTTCTCTTGGTGCACCCAATTGTGTTCATGACTGCATTAATACAAAGAGAAACAGTGAGAAATAAAACCAAAATAAAACCTACTCCTAAACCTATAACTACTAAACAAATTAGAATACTATGTGAAGTCATGCTTCCAATGTAGCCATTGGAGTAACTCCAATCCTACAGTAGAAACAAAATCACATATTAGTAATAAGAATGGTAGTATATCGAAAAATGACAAAAATATATCATACTCACCTTTATCATCATCATTTAAAAACAAGGCAAGCATGATCTTACCATTCCCTTGAACATTGTTGTTGTATGAATCCTCCATCCATTCGACAATTTTGTCATTATATGGGTTACAAAAATATGAAAAAATGAGATTATGAAGGTTGTGAGAGTTATGTGGACCTAACATAACCATCAGCCTAAACTGAAGTGCCCCATCCTCTCGACAATTTTCCTTTCATTCCATATTTTCTCCATCTGAAGGATATAAAATGAGTGTGTTAAAGTTACCTCCTTGATCTCTAAATAAAGTGAAGGTAAACTTACCATTCCCTGGAAACTTTTCGAGATATGAATACTCTAGCCAATTTGCAATCCTATCATAATACATGCAATTACTAACATGGGATTGTTTTGAAGAATTCACATGCGACAAATCTTCCTAATGAGAATAAAGTATTAGACTATCAAGGAAAGAATCTTGTAAAAAGTTGGGATCACGATGGCGAGAACTTATCATGATTTTCGATCGAGAAAGAGGTGTCTCATTCTCTTGAAACTTCTCATTGAGCTTAGATATTTCAAGATTGACTATTTGAGGTGAACTAAATGGAACGACCAACATTTTTGAATAATCATCATTGACGATAATATTTGGCCAATTATAATTTTCAACCTCAAATTGATCATGGAAAAATTTAGATCCTTCTCGAAACACAAAGTGAGGTGAATCAATGAAAGATGCAATTTGGGATTCTTTCAAATCATTTTTTGATTTACCCACAGATAATTCATGAGAATAAAAATTAATACGTTCATGGGCAGAATTATTTCCCTCTTTATCTTCTATTTGATAATATCTTTGTACCTGATTATATAATGTTGAATTCTCTCCAAGGTAATATGGAGCATGCAATCGCACAACATTAGGATAAAAAATATCAAGGTACAAGGAATAATATGTAGAAGAATTAAGGAGACAGAATGCATCTCTTGAAATGATAGGTATATGCGTTTCGGAATCTGGTTTTGTCCCCTCTCCTTGTATAAACTGATCAACCTCTATTGTATTCTCTTTCAAAGAATACGAGACCGTTTCTAAGAGGCAATTTGGTTCATTATGTAAGGGAAAAATTGAGAGCAAATCACTAGAGATAGAAGGTTGATTAATATTCTGACTAATGATTTTGTCTCCTATTGATTGATCATGGATTTGTTCAACTAAATTAGAGGAAGATTTAACGTCAACATGATTATCAAATTTACACTCGGCCTCTTTTACTTTAGAAACAGTTATAAAATATATGAGAATGTGACAACTTTCGTCCTTTAAAGTCAAGGTTCCTTCTTCGACAGGAGGAGACATTGTTGAGAAAGAATGATTAGAGGTGACAATTGCATTTTGTAAAAGATGATGTTGCTCATGATTTTCCAAAATGAAAGAAGTTGACAAAAATTGTGGTGCTTCAAAATCTTCAAGATCAACATCAAAATTTGAACCATCTTGAGATTGAGTGTTAGTGCTCAATTCAGATTGGTTAATAATTAATTGATCTTGCTTGTTTGAGAGAGAAACGAGATATTCAAACCATTCATTAATAAATGACATTTCTTTCAAAGGGAATCTAGTACAAATATGAATGAACCTAATTGCAAAATCATTGAGTGATTCACCATCTTCTTTCCTTAAGAGACTTAATTCTTCACTTAACTCATCATAATCATAGTTGTTAAAATCTGATAAAAACTCAATTACAAACTCAGACAAAGAATAAATAGAATTAGCCTGAAAAGATTCAAACCAACATATAACCCGACCTCGGAAAGTGAGGGTGAACAATCTGCATGTGACATTAGGATCAATGATCTTATGTCTTAAACATTTATAAAGAAATTTAGAAATATGGTCTACTGCAGATGTGTTCCCTTCACCATCAAAGGTGAGTTCTGAAAAAAGATTAGTTGTCTTGTTGGGAATAACTGGTAGTGAGAAGTGGAAAGCATGTTCCAACACAAGGATTTGGGGAGCCATGGGGAAATTGAATACATTCGAAATAAAGGCTTCTACAAGGCTATCTTGTCATTCAGGCCCTCCTTCTAGCGCCATTTGTTGATAAGCGAAAATGACCATCCGTTAATTGGAAGAACGGGTCCGGTCCGAGGTTGTCTAAATAACCCAAGCCCTTTGGTATGACTCATTCTGACGGGTTTAATGGCTCCGTTAGCCAATCTAAAAGTCCTAAAAGAAACAAATAAAAGGAATAAAAGAACTAATTGTTAACTAACCACTTATATATATGTGTACATACGTATAATGTAACTATTGTAGATATATTTAAACAACATATTTACTCATCTTATTTATGTACATGATATACACATTGCAAGTTTTAATCTAAACTCATGAAACTCAATGTGAAAAATGACTTCTTTGAAGAAGCAGATAAAGAAAGCACATAAAATATTTTTTCGTTTTTTCTTTATAAATCTAAGCTAATGAGAAAAAATATTGTGAAACAGAAACATGTGGATAGTCAAAAGCCAAACCATGTATTTGAGTTTCAGTGATGAATAAACAACAGAAAAACATAAATGAGCTAACCTTTTAATGAGTTAACGATATGTATCCAAACATCTACACGATTAGAGAACATCCAACCACCTTGTCCAAGAGGTAAACCTGCAATGAACCTTAAAATTGTTCTGAATAAATGCAGAAAAATGTGTTGGCAGTTGAGTTTTAATAACATAATGAATGATACAAATAGTTGTTTTGATCTTATGATTGTAAGCAATTACATTGAGATAAATCTGATTGTAACAACGTTGCATTTAATCATTCAACTAAAAATTAAATAGAAATCCTGTCATTTGAGCTAAATAAATGATCACTCTGTTTAATATCTGAAGCATCAAATATGGACGAAACATCTAAAAGAATTATCCCAAAAACATAACAGATTTTGAAGTCTAAATCTATCAAAAACCTATAAGTACATCAGAATAAACAAAGCATAAATGAGAACACCAATTACAAGAAGCTAAGGCTAAAATGTGAATTGTTGTTCCATTCAAGTTTGTGAATTAATCATCCATATTCAGCCCCAGGCTAAGATGCCTCTATTACAAAAATATGTAGTATTTAAAGAGTTCTTGTAAAMTAAACATCCTATCTTGTAGGATAGGATCAAATCTCAAGATGATTTACTAGTTACAAAAATAGAGGGTCATAAAACCACTCAATATCAAACTGTATCTCCCAAAATTACAAAAGTTTTTGTTTTGATTTACAAAATAAACCAAGAGGAAATGACTAATTAACTAAGTCCAGAAATGCTCCAGCTTATGAGATCACCACAAGATACATCATATCCTAAAAGAAAAACAAAATGAATAAATTAGATATTTATTTAACTAATATTTTTCAAAATTTTACATAAGAATTGACTGGCTACATAATCTGTTGTAACTAGTCTTATTTTAAACAACATAAATCTAACTCAATCCATATTAATTTAGAAAAATAACAATAAAAGCACAACTAAGATAAAAACAAAAATTACCTTTCAACTGAATACTAAATTCGACTCATACAATCTCAGAATTGATCACTGCTTTGACACACTCAACATTTTTTATTATGACATTTCCAGTTCTTTTCAAGCGTTTCCCTTGCCTTTGTGCATTGATTTTGAGTTCGTAGTTTTCACTTGTTAATGAGTCAACCTGAGCCGTGAGGGTCTTGATCTTTGCCTGAAGGACTGGGACATCTGTGTAATATTTGCCTATCCAATACAAAAACACTTCACATTGTAGATCTGGGATGGTTGGTTGAGGAGACACATGACTGTGCATCAAAACACTACCACTATCCACTGCGGGTTTTTGACTGATTTTGATCCCTGGAAAATCTTTATTATGTTTCAGGAAAGGTGGCAGGTTATCTACGAAATCAAAGGTCTGACTGAGATCCAATTTAGGGTAATTGGGGTCTTACTATGCCAAAAAATTTTTGATCTCGGAATCAGAGCTTTCATGGACCTCGATCGCTTTGATAGAGCTCACATGAGCTTTCGATCTATTCCGTAGACTCCTCGACATTAGTCTCCCTGCCCTCTTGTTATTAAACCCAATGTCTGGATTCTTCTTTAACAGTTTGCGTGAGTGTTTATTTACGGTCTTTCCAATGGCATTAGGGTAAACATATTCCTCATGCTCAGGAGATTTAGGGTTAGCATCCTATTGCTCGAAACATAGGCTTATCGAGTGTGCCCCTTTCACAGGGTTCTTCACTTATGAAATTTGGTCTGTCAAATGGAAGGAATAGGAAACCTTTCCAACATAGGCTTATCAACCACAGGCATCTTTACAGGGTTTAATGTAACAAAGCTATTACAAATTAGGAAAGTATCCCAATCGTCACCCTGTAGTTTCAAATGATGGACTAACAATAGTCTAATTAACCCATGGTGGAATAAACTGAAATTCAAACTCTGCCTTTTATATCTCTTAGCCATTTTATATAAACTCCTCAATAAATAAAATGGCATATTCAATTTAAAACCGATGAAGTGCATTAAAAGTCTTATATGGTAAAGGAAAACAAGCTCGTAGCGTCCTTCACAAGTAACAAATTGCCTCAACATAGCTAATAACCCATGCCATCTATCTTTCAAGAGAGAAATTGGCATACCTTTGTCACAGCACTGTATTTTCCGAGAGGTAACAAATAGACTCCATGGCACCTCCTCCAACTTGGAATTATTAAACCATTTTTACCCGGTAAGGGGGAAACCCATTGCCTGTATAAAAAATTCCTCGGTGATTTCTATTTGAACATCACCCACTTTGGCTTGGCATCCATCGAAAGAGAGGGCGAACTTCTGGGATGCTTGCAAATTGTAACCCTGGAATTTCTTGAGAAACTCAACTCAACCCTGACTCTTAAGGTCTTCTCTTGCATCGTCATACAGAAGCAAGGTTTGGGGGTCATTTGGTTCAACACGAACAACTGGGGTCATAAGGGTTTGGATAAGCAGTCATGAAGGCAGACATAATTCACTGTGAGTATGAAGGGTTTCAAAAGACAAGGGAAACCAGAGCAAAAACCAAGGGAATAAAACTCATCAATACCCTAGCGCGGCCAAAAATGAGAGCATAAGGGGTTTCATACAAAAATCGGGCGTTTTGTGTAATGAATGCCAACAGTACAGAACGAAACCCAAGACTTTAACTTGGAATGATGGATCTGTCGATTCAAACTGCCACCTCAAACAGAGTACAGTATACGACCGGGTGTGTTTGAATTTGATCATTGTGTAAAGGGTGGAGTTGATTTTCTAAGGTTAGGAGAAGAGGCGTTTTACAAACCAAAGCATAATGACAAATTTAAATAAAAAATGATTTACCAAGAATTATAAATGAAACAACCATTAGTCTATTGGCAATTGATTCTTGGTGTAACATTCAAATACTCAAGATATATCTCATAATCCATGAGCAACGTAAAACAACCGTTTTATTGATATAAGATAAGCTTCAAAGAAAAACAACCTTCTTTAAAAGATTTGTAAAGACATTTACCCTTCATAAGCCTTAGATACAATTGAAATACAATTATGATTTTTAATGCTTCGTTCATGCTTTCATTCATGAACGAAGCATGAAAACGAAAATAAAATTAATAGGAATAATCAAAACATCATATTTACAACCCACAAGTCACCTTCAAATAGAGATATTTACAGAAGGAGGTGCTGATAGCTACAAGAATTGTCATTTGTCACTTTACAAGGAAAAAATTATGTAGGGCTGCCAACAATGTCTAAAGTTTGGCACCTTTTACTTTCTCATTTCCTTCAAAACTGCTAATAAGTTTATCCCACATCTCTTTGGCAGAGTCAAGATGCATCACTTTTACAAACTCAGCTTCAACAAGCCCACCCAATATAACATTCATTGCCTTTGCATTGAAGCTAAACTCTAGCTTATCATATTTGGAAGCTAGCACAACAGGTTTTGTATATCCAGTCTCTACTACATCCCAAACATCAACACCTAAGGCCATAATGTATGTTCTCCTTCTAACTTTCCAGAAAGAAAATTTTGTTCCATCAAATAGAGGAGGCTTATTAGTTGAAGTTCCTTCATGACTAGTCATGTTTAAGATTACTGATCTACCTTTAAATAAAAGGAACCCGCTCTGATACCAATTGTTGAAATTACTAAGACAACTGAGAGGGGGGGTGAATCAGTTGTTACAGTGCTTAAACAATTTTATGCCTATTGAAATATTATTAATCTTCTCCAAGTGATCATCAAGATTATGCAAGACATGAACAACATAAATAATAGACATCAATCACACATATGGTATACACAAAGAAAAATATTCATGAGGAAAACCATAAAGGGAGAAAACCTCTTCTTCTTTGAATGATAGGAAGTCTTTTATGTTCTGTACATTATCAATCTTTGAGCACCAACTCAAAGTGAGGCTACAACCTCTTCTTTAACAAGATGCAACTTGTAGAGAGCACCAATCCTCAATATTCTCTAGCACCCACTAGAAAGAAGCATATTTGCTCCTTATGAACTCCAGCACCAACTGGATGGAAGCACCTACTTCCAATTATACAAGAACCAACTTGCACACAAAAAACTCTTTGTTTTCCCTAGCACCACCCTGCCACCCTATTTTCTAGACACAACTAGATGGAAGCTACAACTCCCAATATTCAAGCACCAAATTGAATAACAGAGGACCACAATCCTCCCTAGAACCACCCTACCACCCTGATTTCTAAATCTTTACTTGAAAAATACCTTACAACAATACAAACATTTCAATGCTTACCACTTCTTCTCTATTATGCAATTCTACTCTGCTTCTGTCTGTTCATGCTTGTCTCCACTTGCTGTCTCTTTCCATCTTCTCTTCCTCTGTTCTTCTCATGCTCTTAAGTTCTCATACAGTCTATTTTTTTCACCATTTCTGCTCTGTCCAGCTTATGTTCTTCATTTCTGCATTTTATCCCTCAGTTCATGCTGTTATTTTCATTGCGTACAGTTCGACTACTTTTACAGAGAAACAACAACCTTTCTCTGTCACATCATATTTCTTTTATTCATTCCCTCATCATTCGTTACACTCCGAATCTCCAATGCTCAAGTCAAGAATCTCAAAATGCTCAAGAGCCATGATTCCAACGCCCCAGAACAATGATTCAGTTAGTGTAACTGAATCGTAATTGATCAAGAAACCATGAAGTGAAACAACAACCCTTCGATTAGATTCTGTTTGATCAGCGTCGTTGGATTATACACGCAGAGGCCTTTTTGAATTTTCAATGTGTAACCTCTGATGTGGAGCCTAGTAGTGCTAGCTCCTTCCCCTATCTTCCGTTGATGTGACCTTGGGCGATGATCTCATGTGACCATGCAATTGTAGGCACGGCCAAAGGTCGTTTGAAATCAAACTGTGTTTCGCCTTGCAATTTACCTCAAGCCTCCACATGTCCTTTCTCCAAAACCGTGGTTTCGATTGCGACCCTCCCTCAACATTTTAAAGTTTGCGCACCTTCAAGCCCCGCAATGCGACGAGACCGTTGATCTCACGATCTTGACGGTGCTCATGAATGAACGGTTCAGATTTTTTCTTTCACGATCTATAGATCAGATCTAACCTTCCTAAATCAATGACTATGATTTATTTTGTGATCTGGGCTTCGGGAGTTTCAAATCTCAAACCTTGCTTTCCTCCATACGCCAATATTCCGGAGTCAATGATTTGTGGACACTTTTCCTTCTCAATCGACAACTCTGCCTCCACTTCAGGAATTTAACCTTTCAACTAGATCAACGGTTCTGCGACCCCTTTCTTGATCAACGGTCGAGATCTCCTTTGGGTCTCCGGACTTTTAAAATCTCAAATCTTAAACTGACGCTCTGGATCAGACGACCCAAATTCACTTTGGACGATCTGACGCTTGAGATATTCTTTGAACGATCTGACGACTCAGATCTACTTCGGATGATCCAGCGATCGAGAATTTGTTTTGGTTCTCCGACTCTTTGGGCTTCGGGAATTTCAAAACTCAAACTGACGTTCTGAATCAGACGACCCAGATTCACTTCGAATGATCTAACGCTTGAGATATTCTTCAGACAATCTGATGACTGAGATCTAATTCAGATGATCCGATGGTCAAGAATTTATTTCGACTCTCCAACTCTCCGGGCTTTGGGTCTTTCAAATCTCAAACTGAAAAATCTTGAAGTGATATTTTTCCGGAGCGTAACCTCCTCACATATTTAGACCCGAAATGAATGTTGTTCGTTGATCAAGATCTTATATCGACGACTCGATCTGTCTGCGATGCTGCTTTGCCTTGGTTTTAAATCCAACGACTCTTCTTCTAGCTTATTCTGTCCTTCCACTTTAGAATGATCCAATGGTTGTCGGATATTCACATAGTTGAGATCTCTGATCTTTTACCTCACTTATCCTATCCTTCCATTAATTTGATCCGACGACTGACGAAAATTCAGATGATTGAGATCTCAGATATTTCAGCTTATCCTGTCCTTCAACTCAAAAGTGATCCAACGACTATTGGGTATTCAGGTATTCGAATTGTCAACTCTTTTTCCCCGCTTATCTTATCCTTCCACTTAAAGTGATCCAACGATCATGGAGATTCTTGAAGCAGATCCACGATCAAGGATGATTGCGGAACAACAACTTGCGAGTGATTTAATTCGTCACCCAAGCTCCGCAATTTGAAGTTGTGCGTTTATTGGTGAGTCAACCACAATTGTCGATCTTTGAAGCTATGAGATCTGATAGTCCTGACTAATTACAGGATTGGAAATAGCGAGTCATTTAATTCTTATTTCTCTCTCCGCAATTCATCCCTACCGTTGATCTGGAGCATGCGTATCAACGGTCCTGGTTTGTCCTGTGGAGATTTTGATCCTGATCCCATTTCTGTACTGCGCTTTCCTTTCTGAGATTTGATCTTTGCATACTATTCGCTTCTCCTCCTGAGCTTATTCTTTTCTTGTTTTCCATCGTCGTTGTTGTTCTTGCCATCAATGACAAGCACACACTTCTTGTAAAACATGCCAACATGGTTTCTTCAGTGGCAGACCAGTGGCAGAGGTGGATAATGTAAATTCTAACCTTGTACAATATTTACTGCAAACAGATATTCAGAAAATAACAGAAAAGATACAATGGAAAATACAAACATTACACAAAGATTTTTCCCCTGGAAACCCAAACCGAGAAAACCAACATATTTTATATTCATTCATTGTGTTACAATGTTTACAATACAAAATACATATAGGAGCCAACGACATTCAAAACCCTAACCCAATGACCTGGATTAGTCCAAAACCCTAATTCCTTAACTGGAAATAGAAAACCATCGGTAAAGAAGCCATGTGCCGAAAAACCACCTAAATATAATGCGGTCCCGATGCCAAGAATATAACACATACCCAACAGATAACATGTATGAATTTTTGATGGTTAATTAGAATTTTGAAACTGTGAGCTTAAAAAAAAAACATGATATAGTGTGCTACGAGCTAGAGAGACAAGGTTCTTCATAAGTTGCAAGTGCTGCAACTAGCGACTTATTAGACATAAATTTGGGCTTCTACAATCCATGCCAGAGGGTAACAAATCACGTGCATCTACTATCTTTCTTTGACCCATTTTGGTTTCATGCATAGTGTAGTTAACTCTGTTTTGTTACTGGCAGAAATTATGTAGGTCGAAAATAGTCAAAGGTGTACAGGGAAAAACTCTCGTGCGTAGTGTAGTTACTTTTGTTCTGTTACTAGTTGAAATGGATGATTATTGTTTTTTTTTTGCAGACACAATTTAAGTGGGTTAGGGTTTCTTAAAAAAAGTGTGCATGTCGAAGACAATTAAAGGTGAACAGGAAAAAAAGGTGTTCAGAAAGATGAAGGTGTTTTCAATTTTCAGGTGTTGTGTGTTGCGAGTTGTAGGAGTTGTGGTGTTAGGATTATGCAAATATATGTCATAGGGTAATAAATATTATGCATTGCGTGCTATATGGAAAGGAATATTATAAAATTGTTCTTATTTTGCGTCTACAGATATGGATATTCAGTTATGTTTGTTGGACATATGCAATTAGTTAATTTTGTGCTTATTGTCTAATAGTATATGATTCATGTTGTTGATGTTTGAATCTGTTAAGACCAGAACAACAACCTCATGAGGATATGAATCCCCTTGCATTTTTATAGAGATGGTACTCCTCTTTGACTAAAAGATATATCTTGAATATCTTTGATTAAAGAGAATGCTAGATAGAAAACTCCATATCTTTATTGTTTTAATTTATACATGGAATGGTTATTTAACAACCTAATCTGATCTTTATGTGCAACAMAAAATTTCTTTACRATAAGAAAAGATTGAAGGAAGGCTTCAATATYAGAATATATTTTGTACTCAACATCATATATACAACCGTCTTAATCACATATGAATAGTGGATATATCCATATCTTCTCAYGAGAAATAGGAGAGAACAATTTTGATCATCTCAAATAATTTTAAAATRGTATTGCAGTTAAAACATAAGAGAATTTGATAAGCATACTTCAAACATCTCACACTCATAAATCCAAAGATCCAAAACATCATTGAATTCATGCCCCGAAGCGATTCTTTGTGGAGTTTTATTCATTAAATATATTCAACAATACACAAAATATCTGATAGTCATATACATGGCTGTGAATACTCCATGATCATATAAGAAAAGGCCTTTTAAGAATGAAAGAGGAACACTCAATAATCTCAGCCTTGTGCTCAATTCAAATATCCAACCATAAAACTTTGAGAAAATGGTGTAGAAGAAGAAAAAGGGTGGAGAATATGGAAATAGTTTTTCATTGATCAGAAGCTTCGCTGCATATTGATGTTTGAACATTTTACACTGCTTCATGCATATGCTAACCTTCCATTGAACACTTCACTTATTTACATTGCTTACAATATATGCTAACCTCCCCATTAAACACTTCACTTATTTACTAAGTTTTACTCCACATTGAACAATTTGTTTTTTTGCTTATTTTTACAAAGTTTCATGCTAATTGTTTTTACTTTATTATTATTATTGTCCTCTTTGCATAAAGAATAATGCTATTTTTATTTATTATTTGAATTATTTTTTGACAAAGTCTATTCATTATGTATACATTTATTTATATTAAGTCTCATTGTTCAACATATATTTCCCACTAGGTAGTCACAACACTACAATGCAACCCTTGTTTTCCACGAGAAAATTGCTCAAATTTATATAAAGTATAAATTCCTTTACAAATCTGTCTGCCAGCTGTACCAACAAACACAACACCCTCACAGATAGGATCGCCAACATAATCCATAGGCCCCAAAAGGAAATACATAACAGCAGTAAATACAAATGAGCGAAGAAAGCCCAATCTAATCATCCACAATAGGCAAAAGATAAACTATCCAGCCCACCTCATTCAAATACATTAATAGAAGATATAGGACTCTCAATGCCTCTATCCTTGTGGAAAACCGATAGCCTGCCAACCACCTCGCTTAAAGCCCTCTTTGAGAGGGCGTCCGCCTCACCATTGAAAGCTCTGGAAATATGGTTAAATTTGACATCGGTGAAGGATCTTAGCAGTGCCATCGTTTTATCCTTCCAACAATTGTTATGGACTGTTTGGAGCTTGGATTTTTGGGAGATCTAGTCAATGATTATACGCGAATCACCAAGGACGTGGATATGACTAAGAGACCAGCAGGAGGTGAGATAGAGAGAGGCCCATAGGCCCAGGAGCTCGACCTTATTGTTTGAGCCTTCTCCACAATTTAAGAACCACATGGTGGTCCTATTTGGGTGGGTTTTGAAGATACCCCCGGCCCCACAGCAACCTCCACTGGACTTCGCTGCGCCATCGAAAAAAACCACCGTGTAATCGCTTAACAAGTTGATATCACAAACATTGGGAGAAGAAGTCTTTAACGGTCTCAGTTTCCAATGGAAGCGGGCCAAGACTTTAAGCATCGCTGCGTGTGAAGAGGGTGGACTGGAGTCAAATAAAGCACGGTTTCGATCGGTCCAGATCTGCCAACTTACGATAGCAGGTAAGGTCTTTGGCGCAGATGGTAAATCCAGCCACAGAGAGTAACTGTGCGAGAAGGAAACTCCACTCCAAGAAAGAGACAGCGAGAGTTGAGCTAACACTTGAGTCCAGACAGACTGTGTATAGGAGCAAAGGACCAAAATATGATGGATATTCTCAGGCGCACAGCAACAAAGAGGGAAAATCCCCGGCCCCTCCCAACCCCTCCGACGAAGAGCATCCCACGTGAGCGGCTTCTCCTTGCTAGCGAGCCAGACAAATAACTTTACCTTTAGGGGCAGGTCCCATCGCCAGAGGAGAGAGATCCAAGAACAGTCCACAACAGAGAATTGTTGTATGAGTAAAGCATTGTAAATATTCCTGACTGTAATATTCCCCGTGGCATCGCCACCCGCCCATTTTAGAGTATCGGGCGTGGGAGAAAGAGTGATCCCCGCAGCTTTAAGAGCAGAAGTGAAGTGGTCCCATTCAATGGCATAAGATCCAATCAGTTTTAGCGCCCCACTGTCCCACCAATTTCTCGGAAGAGTGCTATTAACGGGCTGAATACTAACTTGATCAAGATGTATAATATTTTGATGTTGAAGCAGTGATCTTAAACCTGCTGAGAGGAGCGATCGGTCTCCCAGACCGAGTATTTTGTCACCCCCGATTAAGATTTCAGAACCCGCTCCAGGATTCCACACAAACCAGTGTAGAAGAACAGGGATTGAAGCAACCAATCCCTTCCAAAAGGTAGATGCCCCTCTCAGCTGGAAAGTAGACTTACGAATCCAAGTAGCAAGCGGCCAAGACCCCAAATATTTATCCATTATTATACGATGCCATATGCTATCAATAGAGACTGCTCTCCAAAATGAATTTGCCAGTAGGGCAGTATTGAAGGTGGACAAATTCATTAGTCCCCAGCCCCCAAATCGCCTAGGCTTTGACAACACCTCCCAGCTACACAAATGGAAACGAAAGTGGCCAAGATGACTATTCCACAGGAAATTAAAAATAAGTCTCCGAAGAGTATTTATAATTTTTTGTGGAATCTTTTGCAGGGACATCCAGTATATGGGAAGTGATTCCAGAACCGACTTGATCAAGATAAAACGCCCACCCATGGACAGCCATCTATTACACCAGAAATTTATCTTGCTTTCAAAACGAGCCACCAGCCATCTCCAATCACTCGGGGTGGAGACTCCCACTTTCATCAGGTACCCTAGATACCTGAAGCCATCGCTCAAATTTAAAAAGGTATAGGGGATGGCAGCCTTGAGATTTTGGAGCTCGGCCTCCGAAAGGCCCCAATAGTAAACAGAGGATTTGGAGATATTAATAGATAAGCCTGAAACTGAACAGAAACTCTGTAGCACCTCTAGAATAACCAACCACTCTGATAAATCTGCCTTTGACAGGAGCAGAACATCATCAATAAATAGGATATGAACCAATTTAATGAGTTTTGATACCTTTATGCCGGAGATGAAATGTTCAGAAATTTTTTTTGAGAGAAGGAGGCTGAGACCCTCCATAATCAGAATGAAGAGGTAAGGGGATAGAGGGCATCCCTGGCGGAGCCCCCTCTCGCTTTTGAAAAAACTGGATGCCTCTCCATTAATCAGAACAACAAAATTAGAGCTAGAGACACAGGACATAATCCAGTTGATGAATGATTCATCAAACCCCACTGAATGTAGAATTATTCTTAAGAACTGCCAGTCAACACAATCGAAAGCTTGTTTTAGATCCAGTTTCATAACCAGGGCCTTTAATTTTTTCTTTTTGATGCTGTGTATGCCTTCATGGGCAGCCCCAATCGCGTCCTGTATTCTTCTTCCCCGCAAGAAACCTAATTGCTCAGCAGATAGTCTCCTTTCAAGAATTGGCTTGATACGATTGGAAATAACCTTGGCAATTATCTTGTAAATGAGGTTACAGAGGGAGATCGGTCGGTAGTCACTGAAGGTGAGTGGATTACTAACTTTTGGAATCAATACTAGGAAAGTAGAATTGAGACTACCGACGATCTTTCCAGTGGTACGGGAATCCTCCACCATTTGGAGAAGATCAGTGCCAATAAGGTCAAAAAAATGGCAGAAAAATTCTGTTGTCCAGCCATCAGGGCCCGGACTTCTTTCAGAATTGAAGTGGAGCAGAATGTTTTTTAATTCAAACAAGGTAATAGGCTTGTTCAGATCTGTAGCCTCATCAACAGAAACAAAACTAGGAAAGAGGTTTGCCGTAGTCACCATCCCCGGAAGGTCCAGATTAGCTTCTTTTTTGTATAGGCATCTAAAATGCGAGACAACCTCTTCCTGAAGAGCACTCTGGCCACTAATCAAAACATCGCCGCCTCCTTTAATCGACCAGATGTGCTTCTTGTCTCTATTGTAACTAGCCAATTTATGAAAATATCTTGAATTTGAATCCCCACACTTTAACCAAGTCGCCCGACTGTTCAATCTCCACCTGTTCTCTTCAGAAAGTAGAAGGGAGGCACGGCTTGTCTCAAGTTGCTTTAAGGTTTTCGACTCATCCAGTGACAGAGGTGCAAGAAATGAGGAGTGTAAAAGCTGGGAAATTTCCGATTCCAGCTTAATTAAAATTGAATATTGTGCAGCTTTAAGATCATTAAGCCAGGCTCTCGATTTGTGCTTGAGGTCTATTAATTTCCAGACAATGTGCCTTTGGGGATTAAGTTCAGCTAGATAGCAGGGGTCCCTCCAGACCTTAAACACTAACTCCGAAAAGGAATCGGCCGATAGCCAAAAATGATTGAACTTGAACGGTGTAGCAAGGTGGAGGGCTGGAAAACGTAACTGAAGGAGAACAGGCGCATGGTCAGACACATAAGGGAACTCGACCCACGAAGAAGGGAAACCCGACATTGTTAAGGTACTTTCTGCGATCAAGAATCGATCCAGTCGTCTGGCAACAGCAGCAGGTCCTGAACGCCCGTTTCTCCAAGTGGGGGTAAGTTGAAACGGCCGGACATCAATCAGATTATTTGACTCGAAGAGTCCTTTAAGATAAGTTTCAAAGGGGCCCGGCGCGAAAGAACCACCCCAGTTTTCATCAGCAGTAAGAATGAGGTTTAGATCTCCCCCAATAATGAGATTTGGGATGGGGGAGATCTAAACCTCATTTTACATATTAACATATTGTATTAATATAATATCCCTGGATGTAATAACTTTATTACTATATTATATTTCAAATTGTATTATTTGGCTTATTAATATATTCTATTGTTAATAGAGTATGTAGATGCAATTTCAGCCAAGAGGTTCCGTCCATTCCCCCTACGTTAACATTTGTACTTTAAAATTAATTATTAATATTGATATTGTTGTATTACGATAATCAAATAAACTATATTAATTGTTTTTATTGCATCTTCAATGATTTGTTTAGTTATAGCAAGAGCAATAATTGATATGACTATATTATAAGGGAAGGTTAATAGTTTTTTATATGGAGATATCCATGTTGTGACTTATCGAAAAAGTTGTCTATGTTTTTTTTCAAAACTAACCATACTAGTAAGCGTATAAGAACAAAATCCCCATTAATATTTTGTCAATTGATGTGCATAAAATGAAAATTGTCCATTAATCGATGTCTCTCATATAAACACATATTAAAAATAAAAATAAAGTATGAATATTTTATTTATTGTCTTTTGCCAAATCATACTCACAATAGGGAAATAGAATGTGTAGTCGACCATTGTTTTCAAACTGTTCATGTCGTACAACAACCACTTGAATAGATGAATGTCTACATTGTAATAATTATATTAAAAAACCACCAATAACATACCACATGGCAATAAAATACCAACAATAATATACCACATGGAAATAA
>ML794583.1:471784-485157 GCA_009831015.1 Picea engelmannii
TACAACAACCACTTGAATAGATGAATGTCTACATTGTAATAATTATATTAAAAAACCACCAATAACATACCACATGGCAATAAAATACCAACAATAATATACCACATGGAAATAAAATACAACCAATAAACATATATAAATAAGTTGTGCGTGATGGCATTATAACTATGAGATGTACAAAAATGAAGTAAATATCCCAAAACTACAATGGTACCAAGAACTCTATTATGCTAGCTACACGATTTTTTTTTGGAAACAATAAATCAAAACCTGGTTACACTTACCATTTCTTCAAGGCTTACACTACAACTAGAAGATTTTCTTCCTCAACTTAATATTCAATGCAATGAGTTTAGTACAATTGAATTGTCTCTTTGTTCAAAGGTATCAGTCTCATTTTGGTTTGAATTGATATACACACAATGTATCTTGTAATGAATGACCATTATATACTTTACTATTATAGACTTTGCTCAGTAAACCATATTGGTGAGACTTGCAATCATTGAAGGCAATGCTACCTACTTAATATGGAAAATTGGCGATCACACCAATCACTAAAATAATAGTTATCATGACTCAAGTTATGATGTTTTGTTGTAATGTGTTATCATGACATTGTAATGTGGCTCATTGATAATGAACAATTGGTAAGGGGAAATATTTTTTTTAATACAACATTCAATAATCAATGATGAAATCAAAGGATAAACCAAATATGAAGATTAAAAATCAAATTTGTACACACCCCAATGATTATCATCATTCAAATTCTAAGCATATTTTAAATATTATTTCCCAAATTTCATGTTGAGTTGGCTAATCACATTCTTCTAAAATTTGAGTACTAAAGTTTTCATTTTCATAATGAAAAGTTGACAATTGCATACAATCAAATGATGGAAAGGTATTATTGACAGGGTATTGTTTAGAAAGAAAAAGGAAGATTTCACTTCTAAATGTTTACGGTCCTTGTGTGGAGCGAAAACCTTTCTGGGAATGGTTGGAAGATTCAGGATTGTTGACACTAAAAAATTTAATTCTAGTAGGGGATCTAAACTTGACACTTTCTTCAGGTGAAATCTAGGGAGGAGCCACCTCACTTGGGTCTTTGGCAGATTTTTTCAAATCTTATTTTCTTAATAACAAGCTCATTGACATAGTCCCGGGGAAAGTTGTCCCTACCTGGCACAAAGATCGAGCAGGAGTGGATATTATTACAAAAAGGTTGGATAAAACTTTCTTATATGAATATTTACTAGATACAATTGGCATCTACAGAGCATGGATGGAATATCCCTTCATCTCAAACCATGCCCCAGTCCTTCTTCAGCTGGATTTTCTGCCCCTCTTTAAGGATTTTCCGTTCAAATTCAACCCTCAGTGGATTAAGGAGAAAGGCTTCTTATTGTTGGTAAAAAATCTGTGGAAGGATCCAAAATATCTCATTGAAGTTGGAAAATCAAAAAAGGATTGTTTGGAAACTGAAAGATCTAAAAGCTAGCACAAAACTTTGGCAAAAGGACCGTAACCTTTTTAAAAATTCTCGGCTCAGTTGCCTGGAGAAAGAGATATCTTTTGGGTTACAAAACATCTTGGTTGGTACTCATAATACTACGGTGGATTATTCATTAAAAGATTTGGAACAAGAAATAAATATTTTACTTAATGAAATTGAGGAACAGTGGCGACAGAGAAGTCGTGCTATCTAGATTCATAGTGGAGACCAAAACACTAAAATTTTCCATAATTTTGTGAATTTCAGGAGAAACAGTAAGTTTTTTTGGGAGATTCTAGATGAAGCGGGACATTTGCATTGTGGTTAGGAAAATATTAAATAAGTGGCTTTAAATTATTTCAAAGGTTTTTACAAAGAACAAACTGCCCCTTCTACTAATGACGAAGTCAGGGTGGTAGCTCTGTTTTCTAATTTGTTAAACGATACAGAAGCTGAGGCTTTATTCAAACCTGTCGATAAGGAGGAATTGAAGACGATATTATCGAATTTCAAAGTGGACAAGAGTCCGGGGCCGGATGGCTGGACAGTTGAGTTTTTTAGTCATTTCTTTGATATAGTAGGGGAGGATCTCATTGAAATGGTTGAAGAGTCTAGATTAAAATGTTTTATTCCTGGGGATTTAAATTCAATTTTTATTACTTTGATTCCCAAAGTAAACAAGACACAAAATTTTGGCGAATACAAACCGATCTCACTGTGTAATCTTAGCTATAAGATTATTTCAAAGATTATAGCTGATCAGATTAAACCGATTCTGTCCAGATCATTTTCGGAGGAGCAGCTGGGATTTATTCAAGGTATATAGATTCAGGATGCCATCGGTATAGTCCACGAGTGCCTTCACAACATTAAAAATAAGAAAACAAAGTATTTAGTTTTAAAATTGGATTTATAGAAAGCATATGATTGCATTAACTGAGACTTGTTGTGAATGGTTCTTCTCCAAATTGGTCTGGGCCTAAACATGACAAATTGGATAATGAGTTGTGTGGTTTCTACATCTTTCTTAGTTTTGATAAATGGAGAAGCTACCGAGTTCTTTAAAAGTTGCAGGGGATTAAGGTAAGGTTTCCCCTTATCCCCTCTATTTTTCATTCTGGTTATGGAAGGACTAAGTATTTTATTAAAAAACAGTCAAAGAGAAGGTAAGTTGACTGGTATTAAAGTGTCCACAACCATAAAAATTCTTCATATAATTTTTGTGGATGATATGATCATAATGACAAATGATACAATGTAGGAGTGGTGAGAGATTGATAAGGTATTAAAATTGTTCTGTTCGGCTTCTGGCCTAAAAATTAATGGATCAAAGTCTACCCTTCTTCAAGAAGGATTGTTGGAGAAGGATTTAGTGCCCTTCAAATCTTTGTTTCCTTTTAGATTCTCAGATTTTGATTCTGGTTTCAATTATCTTGGATATTTTCTTAAGACTAGAGTGTAGCGTGTCGAAGATTGGGGATGGTTAATAAAGAGGATGGAAAAAAGGATCGACAATTGGTGTTATAGGTGGCTATCCTTAGGAGGACGTTTCACCTTATTGAAATCAATTTTAGAAAGTCAACCTATCTACTGGATGTCATTGGTTGTTGTTCCTTCTTCGGTCTTGAATTATCTAAGAAAATTGGTGTTTAATTTTCTATGGAGAAGAAAAAGTGATACTAATCAATTGCATTTGTGTAATTGGGAGCAAATTACTCTCACAAAGACATTTGGGGGTTGGGAAATTCACAACATATTTGATTTTAGTAATTTACTGGCTGTGAACACGCTCTGGAGAGTGTTAATGGGTGGGGGCATCTGGCACAGGGTTATTCTGGACAAGTATCTTCCACATTCGACTGTGATAATTTGGATTAGATCACAATCCTTCCGTCAAAAAGAATCTTCTAGAATTTGGAGCGATTTACTGAAATCTGTGCACTTAATTACACATCGATTAAGTTGGAACCCAGGGACGAGACACCTGATCGCTCTAGGGAAATATCGGATTCTAGGGCTAGGAAAAAACTCTTTCCTCTCTAGTAATATTATGTCTTCTCTAAAACAAAATAATATAAATACTCTCGCTTAGGCCAGTAAACATTCATATTGCCAACTTTTATCTTCTTACTGGATGAGTAGTAGTGATTTGGGGCTCTCTGGAGAAAATGCGACTGAATGGGATCAGTTTAGGTGGGCATTAATTGATTCTGGTGCTATCTTACAAGATTCTGAAGATGAATTAATGTGGATAGGATGGGATAATTTCGGATCTCCATCTGTAAAAGATATCTGTTGCGGATTAATTTCAACTAAAGGCCTGATGAAAGTGGGGACTTGGAGACAGTCTATCTGGAAGTGGAGAATTCAACTAAAGATTAAACTGTTCATCTGGATGGAAATGAAAGGTAAAATCCTTACTTGGGATTCTTTACAGACTAGAGGATGGGAAGGTCCGAGGCGCTGCTCCCTTTGTAAACAAGATTAAAAAATTATCATACATCTCTTTAAGCTCTATCCTTTTACCATATCCATCTGGAATATTGTGAGCAATGAATTGAACTTAAAAATGTGCTGGATTGGTAACACTCTGTCGGATTGCTTTAAAAATTGGTATGAGGAAAAGAAAGTACCTACCCAGATAGCAACTCATATATGTTGGTTCACTTGGATTGAATGAAACAAATAAAATTTTGAAGATTCTACCCCTTCTATTCAGGCAGTGATTTATAAGACTTTGGCTTTACAAAACAAAACCAATGCTCATTTGAAAGATATAATACCGAGAGATATATTGATCATTCATCAAAAGGATACTTCTTTAGCATGGTTCGACGGGGCGGTTCAGCGAGATGGCAACTTGTGTGGTGCAAGTGGTGTAATAAAAACAATTGATGCAACAGTCATAAGATGGATATTTAATTGTGGCAGAGGCACCAACACAAGAGCAAAACTGTTGGGTGCATGGGCCACTATCATGCTAGCAAATCATTTGTCATTACATCACATCCAGGTAATGGGTGATTCTAGAGTTGTTATTGATTGGCTATTAAACAAAGGTAGGCTTCAGGTCTGTGTAGTTGAAGGATGGAAAGCTAGAATCAAAGTTCTATTAAAGAGATTCAAGTCTATTAGCTTTCAACACATCTTCAAAAGCTATAATATTGAAGTAGACACTCTTTCCAAACAGGCTTTTGAAGAACCAGAGGACAAAATTTCCTATTTTCATTGGTCTAATGGAGCCGAAGGCCCTAGGAGACATATTAGAATCCATTAGCTCTTTAGAGAGTGGATCTATTTCATTTTTCATTTTTCAAGTCTTTGTATGTTTTGTTTTTTGTGAGAAATAGTATTTTGTATGATGATGTCTAGGATGAGACGTCAGTATTGATMTAKATMTAKTYTGTGAACTTTAGTCCTACTACATTTTGGTGCCTATAGCATGGATCAKGATTGACARTATGCTTTGTAATTGATCCTTGTTTTTGAGAAGAAAGATGTAAACGAATTATATGACTAATATAATTGAGCCAATTTTCTACTGGAGAAAATGATGGAAAGATAAATGTACAACCATTATTCTCAAAAAATAGAGAACTTTAGCTCCATGAAAGTAATTAAACCCATAACTAATAGGACATCATTAATATATGACGCACAAACATACTTAGTGACAATCCATAAACAAATTGACATCATTGAGTCTGGGAATGGGATTGTATTCACAATAGACATTAACTTTTGGGACATTTTGCATGTTATTATAATGTCTTGGAAATTATTATATTGYCTTTGACAATATATAGYGTTTCTTCTYCGACTTACAGATTAATCTRRCTTTGACTTAAAATATTTGAAAGAAATATRATGTTCAACAAAAAAAATAAAATGAATTAWWTTTTTTTTTTTAATATATAAAATAATTTAACATTTTATTGATGAATAAGTTTGAAGTGTTATTACAACCTTCATGTGGTTCRAGAGATTAAATTAACTTCATAGTTAATATTCAATCCGRTCAATATCTTCCTGCTTACGCAATCGATTCTTATAACCATGAAAACTCATGGCTATTTTTAATATTAGGTTTATGGCCCGATTGTCCTTTGACTTTGAAGATGATATATCTATTATTATACCTGCCGATAGGCATGGTATATAGTGTTGAGTTAGGTTTGACTTTCTATTAGTTCATGGTTGACCATAAAATATACACTTCTTTATCCAAAGTTTTAAAAAATAATGATTAATTTTAAATTTTAAATCTCATTTATCTGATATCTTATTGGCCAAAAACTTTGAAGTCTTATTGCTGCCTTCACTTCTCCCAATGTTATTGTAATAACCATTTCTTATTTTTTTATATATACTGTCAAAAGTTGAGGCCCATCTTACAAAATTCATACTAAAAAATTCCAACTCTTATCTTATGGCTATCAAACGTACGCATGCCAATGCCATGCGTACTGGTTTAATAATTACCCACGAGATGGTATGGCGTTGTTTTGAGTTTAGAATTATTATGCTCTCATTAACCCCAATGCAGTCCCAGTACATTAATTCGAGCAACCTATTTGATGGTAGGTCGATATTAACGTATAGACTTACCTCTCTAATCATAAAGGTGACGAGACTAGGGTAGAATAAGTATCACAATGTAGTAAATGGACTGACATGGTCGTATGTGGGGTGATGCATCGAGCCACGTGAGGTCCCTTTGTAGATTGACATGCTAAGTTGTAAAATGATAAGTATCCTATATAACCCAGAGAGGCGAACCAAGAATTAAAGTAAAGGTTTGTATGTTCACAAGTACTATTTCGAACCTGGTTTTTGGTGCCTTGACTGGTGCTTCGAGGCTAGACACTCTATTAGCTATTAACAACACAGATCGCGACCCAGCCTTCGAGCTTAGAGGAGCCACCTGCTCATATCTTGCCTGAGACGACTGTCTGTAGTGATTGTCCGGCGACGTCTTTTTGGGGGCTTGAGAACAGACTGATCATTTCCTTCTGGTCACAACGTTGCAGTCTCGATACACAGCTTATAAGGATCGGGACCCGCCCTATCAAACGTTCTGGTATCTCCCCGCTTTCTGACCTGCCTTTCCGAGCTGTTGTTTTGTCTTCTTGTTTTATTTTATTCTGCGGCCTCCCAGCTTTGTCTTCTTTCCAGACCATTGTCCCCTCTTTTCCACAGATGCGATTTCCCTTGCTGACAGTTTCTGACCGGCCGCTCCACCTCCTCTCTGACCTTCCAGAAGACCCTTTCCGCAACATCTCCTAGTTACACTGTCCTTTTGCTCTATAACTACTGTGGAGACCCCAAGATATGGACCCAGCTGCAGGGGGTTCGGGGGACCCTTGGGACCACCCGGCCATTCTAGCATCTATTGACAACCTGTGCTCAGCACATTATCACACTACTAACCGGACCTCTTTCCCACCTAACCCACCTTCTGGAACCTCTACCACACCTTCTCATTCTAAACTGCTTTCCCACCCCCCTGCACTTAACCACGCAGGTTTTACCGAACAGGTCACACTCGGCGGTGCTCGCTTACAGGATAAAGGGAACAAGACTGTTGAATCATCTATTCCACTAGATGGCAACCCTCTTGGGTCTCGACCTCTTCCAGGTCAACTTCCCCTAAAAGCTAGCATACACAAGCGCAGACAGAAAGCTTGGAAGCCCAAAACCTGTCACCCAAAACTCACTCTCGGAATGGATGTTGGACTCTCCGACGCCTGCAACCTAGCTCTCTGCGCGCTAGTAGGGAGACTAGCATACAAGGAGAAATGCAAACAAAGCTTGGACTCCTGGGTAACTGATCACTGGTTTCCACTGCTGGGATACACGCCACAGATCCTCTTGATGCAACAAGGCTAGATGGGCTTCATTTTCCGCAAACCAGAAGACACGGTGCACATCCTGGAGAGGTTTTGGGCCTACAATGAGGGTAGCCTCATGCTAAAAAGGTGGAGACTGGGTTTTAATCCAGCCACTGAGTTTTTTGGTCTTCGTCACTTATGGGTTCTTCTACCGGGTCTCCCGCTACAGCTTTGGAACCAGCAAGCGCTTGAACAAATAGGTTCCTCCATTGGTCGTTTTCTTAGACAGGATCCTTCCACCTTCACGGCATCAGACCGGAAAATGGAAAGAATATATGTGGATTTGGACATTCAAGCTGGTTTACCCGAAATTTTGAAGATTGATTGGCGCAACCAGCTTATTTCTCAGAGATTAGACTATTTAGGCATCCCGTTTCGATGCTCCTTCTGTCGACGCATGGGCCACCTGAGGAAAGACTGCTTCAAATTCCCACCACCCGAGGTTGATTTGGATCCGGCTGAGGATCCTTCTTTTGACGGATATATCTCTTCACCCAACCAGCATGAGGAGGTGACCATTCCATCGGACGACTCTGTTTTAGGTAAAATTCACCGATTCCGCCCTTCTCTATATAACACATTTACTTCCTGGGACAGACTTTACATCTCTGAACAGATAGACTTTCTCTCGTCTGCTGCTACCCCAGTCACCCTTCCAGACAAGCCCGACCCACTTTCTCTTTTACCCACATCCCTGCCAAAAACTACTGAACTTGAACCAGCTGACATCCTACTCCCTCCGACACATTCTTCACCTGGCCTGATTCCATCGAATTCATTGAGTGAACTTTCGCATCCATTTACTAAGGAGGCGCCCAACCCATCCTCTCTCCCTGGTTACACCGAACAGTCACAATCGGCTCTCCAACTAGATTCCTTGTTTCCGAACCCTGCCCCTCCTCTCCCCTTTGATTCGCTCCCCATCAATACCTACCTAGGGAAAACTCTTTTCCATCTCACACCTTCGACATCAGACCATCCATCTTCATCTACCACAAAACTTCCACCTGGACCGGATCTGACTTGGTCGAGAGGTATTGGTCTGGAGCTCTCGCCGCTTAAAACCTGCAGTGCACGGAAAAAATCACAGGCTGAACCAGCGGTACCGGACACATCTGCTTCTGCTACAAATCTTGGGGCCCTTAGAGGATTAAAAGCCCTTGCCAGGGGTAAGACATGATCATTCTTTCCCTCAATATCAGAGGGGTTGGAGGACCTCTGAAACAAGCCTCCCTCCGTAGACTTCTGGATCTCTATAAGCTGACAGTGATTTTTCTCCAAGAAACGCTAGTGGATGCCGTTACTGCAAGGGACTTCATGCATTTGCTGAGACCATTCTGGATGATCTGTGCTGCCATCTCGGTTGGTAACTCGGGGGGCCTACTGGCCTCGTGGGATCCCGCCTTCTTTGATCTCTTTCCTTCGCTCAGCCCAGGTGGTATTCTACTTTCCGGTTACTGTTTTGAGCTAAAGGGAGACATCAATCTGCTCAATATTTACGGGCCTTGTACTGACCGTAAATTTTTTTGGAATCGACTTGATGACCTGGGGCTGTTGGCTGCTAAAAATATTATCATGGCAGGTGACTTCAATCTCACAACTAGCGCAGAGGAAATTTGGGGAGACAGGGCACAAATCGACCCTCTCCATTGCTTTTTTAACCACATCTTCCACAAAAATGCCTTAGTTGATGTGCATCCAGCGGAGCTTCTTCCCACCTGGAGAAATGGGAGAAAAGGCACTGTGAGCATTGCCAAGCGCTTAGACCATTTTCTAATTGTTGAAGATCTGCTAGCGCCCTCGTGTAGCTATCGAACGTGGGTAAATCTTCCCTATCTCTCAGATCACGCTTCAATTTGTTTACAGCTAGGTACTGGTCGTTTTGGTAATGGACATCCGTTTAAATTCAATGCTCAATGGCTGCGAGAGGCCTCATACAATGCTATGGTCAGATCGGTTTGGACCGATACCACCTCCACGTCACCGGATGACCCTCAAGGCAACCTTGCGATTAAACTGTCCAGAACAAGAGCCCGATCCATTCAGTGGCTAAAAGAGAAGAAACGTGCGGAACAGGCCGAATTTCACAGGATCGAGCAGGAGCTCGACCTCCTCTTTCGACACAAACTACAGGTATCAAACTCTTATGATTCTGATTTAAAAATAAAAGGCCTAGAGGCAGAGCGTAATGCTCTTTTGCAAGCTGATGAAGAAAGGTGGCGGATAAAAAGTCGGATGACCTGGCTTGCTTCTGGTGACAAAAACACCCGCTTTTTCCATAGATTTGCAAGTGCCAGGCGTGCAAAAAAACTCTTATGGGACATTGAGGATGCAGATGGGCGTTCACATTTTACACAGGAAGGCATAAAAGGCGCAGCTTTCAACCATTACAGCTCCTTTTTCAAAGCTCCCCCAACTACTGATCTAGCTGCACATTTTGAACTTGCCAGCCTTTTTCCCAAAATGGTCACCACCGAAGAAGCCACAGCTTTGGAAGCACCTTGCACCAAGGAAGAGCTGTTTGAGGTGCTAAAGGGCTTCAAAAAAGAAAAAAGCCCCGGACCAGATGGCTGGTCCGTTGAATTTTACCTGCACTTTTTTGATATATTGGCCCAGGATCTTTTGGATGCAGTGGAGGACTCCAGAATCAGAGGTTTCGTCAACCCAAAGCTCAACAAAACCTTCGTGGTTCTAATCCCAAAGTCGAATCTGTCCAAACTTTTTCAAGACTTCCGCCCTATTTCCCTCTGTAATCTATGCTATAAACTCATTTCCAAGATAATAGCGAGAAGAATCCGTCCCTTTCTGTCCTTGGCTTTATCTGATGAACAGCTAGGCTTCCTAAAAGGAAGACAAATCGTCGATGCTGTTGGAGTTGCTCACGAATGTATTCACAGTTTAAAGACAAGAAAACAACAAGTCGCTCTGCTAAAGCTGGACCTAAAAAAGGCCTTCGATTACGTTAGCTGGGATTTTCTCCATATGGTTCTTCTGCAGTGTGGTTTTGGCATTAACATCACCAACTGGATTCTGGGATGCATTTCTTCAGCCACTTTAGCTATTCTTATTAATGGGGAACCTACCAGATCGTTCCACTGTGAGAGAGGACTCCGTCAAGGATGTCCTCTCTCTCCTCTTCTCTTCATTCTGATTCTGGAGGGGCTTAGCATCTTGCTGAAAACCAAACAAGTGGAGGGACACCTAACGGGCATAAAAATCTCAGGGAGGCTACATATCCTTCACTTACTATTTGTTGATGACGTGCTGATCCTGACGTTGGCTGATCCGATTGAATGGGCACTTATACACTCCATCCTTAACACTTTCTGCACAGCCTCCGGATTGGAGATCAATCTACAGAAATCCATCTTCCTTTTTTCCAATTCACAGGCGAACTCTCTATCGGACATGACAGCACTGTTTGGCATCAAAGCTCTTGAATTGGACAAGGGTTTTTCATACCTTGGTTTCTTTTTAAAATCTTCCAAATATTCTAGTAAAGACTGGTATTGGATTCTGGACAAATTCAACAGCAAATTACAACATTGGTGCAATAGATTTCTATCTTTAGGTGGCAGATTTGTGCTAATAAAATATGTACTAGAAAGTCTCCCGGTGTACTGGATGGCGCTCTCACACATTCCGGCCTCGATCCTGAAATCTCTCCGACAACGGATTTTCTCTTTCCTTTGGTCAGGAAGTAAAAAAAACAAAGGATATCACCTCTGCAATTGGGCCTCGATCTCAAAACCAAAATCGCTGGGGGGCTGGGGTCTTAGACACTTACCTTTCTTCCACAGGGCACTCTCGACAAATACTTTTTGGAGGATTCTTATGCTCCCCGGCCTCTGGGGCTCAGTCATCAAAGCCAAATACTTACACTCTCTCCCTGTTCACATTTGGATCAGATCGGCATCGGATCGCCCCAGCAGCGGATCTTTGATCTGGAAACATCTTTCATCGACTCTGCCGATTATTCTTCAGTGGATCTCCTGGAATCCAGGAAATGGACAGCAGATAGAAGTAGGCAGAGACTATATTCTTGCCCTTGGTAGTCCTGCCCTCCTCTCAGCTTCTCTGTTGACACATTTACATAGTAGAAACCTTTTTTACCTAAATCAATTCATCTCCCCAATCAATGGAGGCCTGCTCGGCAATCACTGGCTCAGCGATGAAGAGTTACAGCTGGAGGCCGACTTACACGTTGAATGGAAGTGCTATAAATAGCTTTTGATGGCATCGGGCATTCGATTACAGGATAGACCAGACTCTCTTATTTGGACTGGAGGGGACCAGTCGGGCACTCTATCAACAAAAAACGTTTATCATGCGCTTGCACTCTTCCACTGGCCACATGACAAAACAAATAGATATCAGCAATTATGGAAGGCAAATTGCCCTGTCAAAATAAAATTCTTTATTTGGCTTCTGGTTGAAAACAGAATTCTGGTTTGGCCAAATCTTCAGGCACGTGGATGGGAGGGGCCAAGTCGCTGCTACCTATGTCAAAAGCAATGTGAAACCATTCCTCATCTATTCATCACTTGCCCCTTCATACGAGCAGTATGGCTTTTACTAGACCCTTCACACCTTTTCTACACAACATGGTCGGGCTCCTGCATCCTAGATTGCCTCCAACGATGGTCCAGAGACTACAAATCGCTCTCCTTGTTGCCAATCCACCTTCTTTGGCAGGTCTGGAAGTGCAAGAATGCTGCGCTCTTTGATGGGAAGCCTCCATCTGAGTCTCATGTGGCGAATTCTATTCTACAATCGGTAGACATTCAACAATCCCAACCACCATACTTGCCAAAGAGCCGACACCGTTTTGTTTTTCCTACAGACAGGGTGGTCGCCTGTTTTGATGGAGCCTCACAAGAACAGGGATCTCTCTGTGGTGTGGGAGGGATAATCATACAAAACTCTCACACTTCCTATCGATGGACTCTAAACTGTGGAGATGGAACAAATATGAAGGCTGAGCTGGTGGGGGCTTGGGCATCCCTCAACCTGGCAAGACGACTGCTTTTTGATGACCTTCTTCTCCTAGGCGATTCCAAGGTTATTATTGACTGGCTGAAAGGACTAGTGGACCTCAAGGTGGCGGCTCTCGAGAATTGGAAAGACAGAACAAAGGAGACAACTAATTGCTTCAGGAACCTCTCAGTCTCTCATTTCTACAGGGAGAACAATAATGTGGCCGATTCACTTTCTAAGTTGGCTCTGCATATGACCCCGGGTCTTCTTAGCTTCACCAAATGGGTGGATGGACATGCTGGGCCTACCATCAAAATCAGGCTTTGACCATTCGCTGACTCTGGGATGGAATTCCAGCTGACGAACTTCTTTGTCAATGAATTTCCCTGTACCGACCTTTTGTTGTCAGCCGCTCTGTTTTTACAGTCCCAGTGACTACAGATCTCATTGATCTGCATCTGGCATATCCATTCGGCGTCTACTTAGGGACAGTTTACTATCTGATTGATTTTACTTGGCTCTGTATTCGCCTCAGTCTTGTATTTTGGGCGTTACCTGCTGCTTTTGCACTGTCCGTTTTGATGTGATCAGGACTCTGATCTTGTTATATGTAACTGCTGTGTTCATTTTTATATTCTGATTGAATATAAGGAGTAAACCTTTCTGTGGAAAAAAAAAGTACTATTTCGTGGTAAAAGGAAAAGGTAGTACTTATAAAGTATAAAACACCTAATGTTTATAATGAATGGAAATTTTGGATAAAGGATGATGTTTAGATTTATACATTGAAGTTGCGCGTGTGCTAATCTCTCTCTGGGTATATATGTCAACAAGATGTCACTATCTCTCTTGGGTATATGTAAGCAAGCACGTTGTGTATAAATAGATATATAATAATTCTTGATGAATGTGTATTATTTTTTATAATATTTTATATATTATATTTAGAGTAATTAATATTATAATTTAATATAAAAATATTTTAAATTGGTCAATTTACATTTAGT
>ML794583.1:506814-518478 GCA_009831015.1 Picea engelmannii
CCAATAATATCAACTAAAATAGAGTTGACTAAAGTTGGTACCACATTAATAGAAGTGAACAAAAAGTTTTGGTTTTCTATTGAATGATCATTCTCTAAAAAATATTCAATGGTCGAGGTAATATCTAGATTTATTTCCCAATCGTTTTTTAAATGATTGAATTCTTTTTTTGCAAGATTGATGTACCCTTTTGAGATGATGTAAACTTTTCCAATGTCTATGGAAGGATGGAAGTTTGTCGCTTGGATGTTGAAGCTTGTAATGTGTATTTCACAATTTTTTTTATCTAAATACATGGCCAATTCCCTTAGCATTGGTGAATGTGCGTAGATCCTTTTTTGAAAGTACTTTGACTTTCAGAGTCCATTCCTTTAGGTTTGAATGAAAACATGCAATAGGCGTAATTTTTTGGGGGTGTATTAGTAGGTTCTAATGGTTGTTTTGCAGAAGAACTTACATATTCTATCAATGTTGGGGCACCGACAATGTCTTGTTTAAAATTATGTACTTGTATTTCATGCACTATTATAACCCTACAAAAACATCAAAACAATGTACAATTATCACTTGAACTATTGATCACATAGTAGGAAATGTAAAATGTGGTTGGTGTGTGCAATGCATGTGAAAATCAAGATAATAGTTGTATAAACTATAACTAATTTTGAGCTATGTGAAGAAGGTAGAGTGAAGACATACTTGTTCTCTTGGATAGACATACAAGTAAAATCATGTAGTCGAAGCAAGGCCTCTTTTTTCTATTTGAGACCAAGTGTTCAGGAAAATAAGCTTCACAATGTACTACCTCCATTAGATAGGAATATTGAGTAACGATCTTTTAAGGTTAATTTGAAGTCCATAATTTGTATAACAAGATTGCAAAGAACCTCTCCATTTCCAATCCTTGTAAGCAAGTTTTTTGTTAACACAGACATCATACCTTGCATATGTTGTTTAAAAATTGGAAGTACAAGGGAACTTAAAGACCACATAGGAAAAAAACATTGAAGAAATGTATTTAGTAAAATATAATGGATATTGTTGTAGGGACTAGTCATCTCTGTCAACTAGACCCGACAGTCAAAGTCAAAAGTATAAGTCGTTCGAGGGTTTTGTTAACCGACCAACCCATGCAGTTAAGTAGTTACAATTGCTTGGTAACTGAATATGTAGGTATAAATAGACAATCATGTATCAGAGAATATGGATCTAGTGTGCTAGATAATGATTCATCTATATAATAAAGAGTTGTTCTTTGGGATTCCACTACTTTGTGTATGTCTTTGTCTATATGTATGTGTATGTGATTCTATACTTACTTATGTACTGAACTACTGGTAACACTCCCTTACTTTTCCCTAGATTACAACAATGGTTACCTTGTTGGTAGTTATGAACATGGGCATGTAGAAGAGTACACAGATGATAACTTTACAAGACATACAGGAATGGTGGGAGAAAAAAATTGAAAATTACATTAATAATTAAACAAGAAGAAACAACCTATCACTAGTAGAATCAAGATCGCGATTTTTCTTAGAGACTCACGAAATATTTATAGAAGCTATTCCAAAATCCCTATTCGAGTACATCAACAAATCTGGTAATGTGTAAATTGACTCCCGACGAAAAATTAACCCTCAATTTTACAAATGGGGGTCGAGCGAATCTACAGTAGTGGGTTGAAAGATTTGTCAAAGATTACATAACATAACGAGATACTGAGGATCAAACACCCCTCGACACAATAAAAGACAAATTCTACACGGATCTACATGACGTATTTTCGTGCACCATCCCCAAACAACTTCATAAATTTTTGCTCGACAAAGGCATAAGAAACATTGTTGAATTTCGACCTCGACTTGGTACACTAACAAAAAATAGTCACTGGGAAGAGAGAGATGAAAAGTGGGCCAAATTACTAGAATCAAGGTGCAAATATACAAAACAAGTCTGGGACTACTTTTTGAGAAAATAAACATGGCCATATTCACTGAATCCGAGTAAGTTGGGGCAGTGATCAGGGGTCGGCTGATCCGTTAGATGCCATAAGAAAAGAGCATACCTAAGTTTGTTCGACTGAAGAATAAATGTCTTCGAGAGGAAATCAAATTTACAAACAAACATACGACATCCAAAAATAAGAGCAAGACAAGAGACAAAAGAAAAGAGAGGATATTTGTAACCTGTGGAACAACTGGAAGTCAAATAGAAAAAAGGTTGGAGAAGATCATCCTGATAGAGTGCATGAGTAGTTTGATTCTGAAATAAATCAACTAGAGATGGAAATAACATCAACCAAAATGATCCCTGACAGAAGTAATGAAGCATAGTTGATAGAGGCTAGCATGAGTGTTGGCATAGGGGCATACCCAGGGTTCAACGATTCAACAACTCACCAACAAAACCCTAACTACCAGCCCTTTCGGCAACACCTGCGAAGCAGGCGAAGTCTCACCCGAGGTAGAAGCAAAGGGGGTTACAGGACGCAGACGGCTGTAACCAAGATGGGACACATATCCGTGATAATAACACTTTGTAGAGTATTCTAGTAACACTTAGAAGATTATATGAATTAGTTCATTAGATTTAATAACATCGCAAAACCTTCCCTAATAATAGATTGGCGCAATAACAATAAAGATTAAGTACTTCAACCACTTAGCACATAGCAATGAATTAGATCTAGCATTCATTCCTCCTTAACACAAGTAAATCACTAATAAAAAACATATATATCTATCATAAATAGTAACAAAGGCACTAAGAAGATAAATGACAAGCACAACATAGCACAAATCACACCAAAGACACAAGATATACATAGTTCACCCCAGTGTGGGGCTACTTCCACCAACTGCTTCGTCTTCTTTATTATTCTTCTGAATCTTAAATTCATCCATTCCTGTGCACTAAGCCACATAGCCAAGCTTCACATAGGAAATGAGATCTACGCACTGAGCACCAGATCCTCCTTCCAAAACTGGGTCTAGGCATAGAGCCAACTTCTCTATCAAGCACAAAGCCTAACACATACACATTTTGTTGAACAAAGCAACCCAAACTACTTGCACTTAGCTACTTTCTACTACTTTGCTACTTGTCTCTATCTACTTCTAACACACATACTTGTTTATTTATACTTTTACAATCCCTTACAATGAAGCCTAATCATGGGTAAACCCCATGGTTCGAAATTCCATAATCCCATTACAAAAACCCTAAAGGAACCCCTTGTTGGGTTGACATAGCCCACAAAATAAGTGAGATCCGTGATCTCAGCTCTGCATGGGTGCTCCATCTTCGACTAGCCTGTCGAAGTACAAAAGGTGGTCAAACCTTACCAAGGTTTCCTCAAAACTTGATCGAGGGCCAACATACCCCCAAAACTCACCTGTGACTCATCCCGAGTCACTCAGGTCTGGGCAACGCTGCTTCGAAGGCCTCTATCTTAACTTGAGTTGCCTCAAGTTGCTGCTTCTCTCGAGCCTCCTTCTCAATGAGCTCCTGGATCCTCTGCGTGGCAACAGGCCCTTCGAGGCACTATTCTACTGTTGCAACCACTTGGTCCAGTTGTGAGCCCTGTCCCTCAATTTATTCGAACACCTTGCAGGCTTCGTCCTGCACAGGTTGCAGCTTCTGCGTAACTTCCATTACCCTGCCCTGGAGGGAAGTGATCTGTTGCTGAACTGTATGCTGTTCCTGAGATATCTTCATTCTCTCAACTGTGGTGAGGAGCTTCATCTGCGCCTGCACGGTGAATTCCTGTTGTTGTTCCTCCTGTAACTGCGCTTCCAATTTCCTTAGCTCTGGATATTCTGTGAGGTGTTCGTATGTCTGCGCGCTTCTATCGCTCAACTGTTTTCATTCTGAGGTGAGGGATATGATCCTTCCTACTTTTTCTTGGAAGCTTCCTCCCTCTGGTCACACACTTCTTGCGGAGTGATCAAAACTGCTTGGAACTCCAACTCTGTTATCCTTGCTTGAAGCTGCTGGATGGTCTCAGCGAGCTTCACCACTTGAGCCTCGACCGACTCTTGTTCCTCCTGTGCCAATATTGGCACATAGCGATATGATTTATTCACTGCTTCTTTGAATATGGCTCCTTCTACGAGCAACTTCTCCTTTTCTCTCTGTAGCTTCGCTTTGTCCTCCTGGATCATCACCTGGAATTCTTCTTTTTCACTTTCATAGGCGGTTACATAGTACTGCGCTACATGTAATTGTTCTAAGGCTTCATCCTTCTCTTGTTTCAAGGATTCTGTGGCCTTCTCCTTCTCTTCCTGAATTTTATGAAGTTGAGCCTTTGTCGCATCTGTCAGTCTTCTCAATTGGGCTGGTTCATCCCCCAATTATGTATTCTGTGACAAGGAAGGCGCAGTAGGCACTGCGCGGATGAAACACATAGCTTGTTGTACTTCGTTTAATTCCTTTTCTATCCTTCCATATAGTTCATCTTGATTCATTCCATATCTCTGGAAGATGTCCTCCGAAGCATCCTCCATGGCTCCAAAGACCAATATGATGTCGTCTTCCGTGAGTGTTTCTTCTAACTAGGGCTTACTGGTGCATGTCTTCTTTCTTGCTGAAGGTTTCTTTGGAGAAAACTTCCTCTTCTGTGGTGTTATTGTTTCAGCAAGGGGATCTTTTGACAGTGTAGCTTTGCCTTCTCCTTTCTTTTCTTCTTCATCCCCTCCTCCTTGTCCATATGCTTGGTCTTCTCCTCCTCCTCCTCCGGGTGAGCCAGATCCATTTTCTTCAGAGGCGTTGTCCTCCTCATCAGTTTCTATGTTCTGGACGTCTTCCTGCTTCTTCTTCTTCTTCGTCCCGCTGGACTGTCTGACATCCTCGACCTGGGTGACCAAGGGGATTCCTATGGTGTCACTGTCGGAGAGTTCTGCATCAGCAATAGGTACAAGGAACTCCTCTGACCACTCCTTTGTGATCTGCTCCATATCGTCCTCTGTTATCTTGTAATATGACTGTAGTTCTTCCTTGCTCTCATCTCTGCATGCAATAATATATATGAAATGCGGATCTACATAGAAATTTTCTATTGGTCTATACTGGTGCAGGGTGCGTAGTGTCATGCACGGAAATGCTTCAATGAAAACCTTCAATTGCTGATAATATGCATGGAACACAACGTTCGACTGCCATTTCTTCGACATGTCATTGGTGTACCACAAGGTAGAAAATCTAGTGGCCAACGAATCTCATGGTTCGATCTTCGGGAAGGTGGATCCTTCAGAAATTTTCCAAGTGACAAATGTGATCAACACGATCAGCCAGCTGAAGTGGAACTCGTATCCCAAATCTTGAGCTTCGCGACAATATTTTTCCAGTTCATTGATGAGGTAACTCACCCAATTCATTTGCATTCCCTCCACACATTTTCCTGCGAGGTCCACTACGAACCTGATGACCTATGTGGGGAGGTTCTTTCTTACGAGCTTACTAGCTATGAGTTGGAAATGGAGGCACACTGTGCCATTTTGTATAGAGGCTACCTTGTAGCATCACTTTCCTTTTTCAACTTCGTCGTATGCTTCCTAGATGCACTGTGCCAGGGAGAGGTTCGAGGCATTCCCCGGGTAAAAATGCTGAGGGTCAGATCCCTTCATGCTTAATCCTATAATCTGGTGGATCAACGCCGGATCCACAGTGATCCTCTGGTAGAGCCACAGGTATCCACCATGATAGCACGACAAGAGGAGTTTAACGCAAGAGTTAACCTCCTGGTGGTGGAAAAAATGGGGAATCTTCATCATGTTCAACACAATGGACTGCGCCAGTGCCTTAATCCATAGCTGGGAGATGATGTGAGGATTCTTCCTAGTTGAATTCGTCAAGTAGCGTTGGGGTGCTAGCATAGCATAGTTCTTTCTGTCGTCCATATTGAAATCATTGTTCTTCAGTAATGGGATCTGTCCCAACTGACTTTCAACTATGCGTATTCCTTTCAGGATGTACGCAGTGATTAGGGTGTACTCATAGTCTTGGGGAATGCTATTGTGGTTAACAACGCTAGACAAAGGTGGAATGTACTCTGGTAGGATCAACGAGATATGATTTGCATTAGCCAGATCACTGTGATGCTTACTTCGTTGCTCAGTTGCGGGGTTACCACAGACAAAACATCGTCCAGTCGAAGGGGAATCCTGCAGTCCCCTGGTTCTTGATTTTTCTTTTCTGTAGCTTCCTCCTCTTCTTTCCTTCTGATCTGATCTTTCTCAATCCAAGTCTTACCTAACAAAAGTGGTAAAGGGGCATTGTTATCAACAAACGTAATAAATTCAAATTCTTCTTCAGTTGATGTTCCATGGACAATAATAGGTACATTAGTAACTCTTCCAAATAGGTTTATCATTTTTCCTTTAAACAATCCTATCCTTCCCAATGATGGTACCACAGTAGGATTTCCCAAAATTTCCCAAGTTTCTTCTGTCATAATATTTACTTGTGTTTCTTCATCCAAGACACAATCTATGTCAAAGTCTTCTATTCTTGCACTTATGCGTTGTTTTACTTTTAGGATCTCTGGTAAACTGACATCTTTGTGATCATTCATTGTTTCTTTCAACTATAATAACATAGTCCGAGCTTTCTCTGATTCTTTCTCTTTGTGATTCTCTAACATGCTCTCAGTCTCTTGACTTCCTTCGTAGTTTTCTTGTCTCATGTTCATTCGTTCAACTTTAGAAATCATCTTTGGACAATCCTCAACCTCATGACCAACAATTTTACAACAAAGACAAATAGGACCTATACCAGGGAATTCCTTAGCAATATGTCTCGGTCTTCTACAGTTATAACATAATGTCAATCCTCTCTTTCTTTTAAACGTTCCCCAACCTCTCATGTACTGCGCACTAGGATCACAGTACTGGACCTGCAATCTGCAAAAAAAATTTCTAGGTTCCTGCATCCACTTATTAGTCCAAAAATTCTTTCTATGCATAGGAATAACATATCTTTCTTCATTTCTATTAGCTTTACTTAGATCAACTCTTTCTTCCAACTGCGTTCTAGCCTTCAGACTAGGACAAAATCTATTAAACATACCTAGATTCATGCTTTTGAAACAAAACTTTTCACTTATCTTACTCTTATCAAAGAACAAAGATTTACCTCTTTTCTTCAGATCATATTTCTTTCTTAGCACAAAGCTTCACAAGTAAAGTAGATTACTGCGCACTTCAGCAACAGATCTATGCATAGAGCTTCTCTTTTCTTTACTTCAATTCCCAGAAATCACATTTTCAAGTCCCGACAATGGAACCATTTGTTGGCACAGGGTGAAACCCAGGGTTCAACACTTCAACAATGCACCAACAAAACCCTAACTACCATCCTTTTCGGCAACACCTGCGAAGCAGGCGAAGTCTCACCCAAGGTAGAAGCAGGGGGGTTACAGGATGCAAGCATCTGTAACCAAGATGGGACACATATATGTGATAATAACACTTCGCAGAGTACTCTAGTAACACTTAGAAGATGATATGCATTAGTTCATTAGATTTAATAACATCGCAAAACCTAACCTAATAATAGATCGATGCAGTAACAATAAATATTAAGTACTTCAACCACTTAGCACATAAGAATGAGTTAGATCTAGCATTCATTCCTCCTTAACACAAGAAAAGCACTAAGCAAAAACATATCTATCTATCATACATAGTAACAAAGGAACTAAGAAAATAAATGACAAGCACAACATAGCACAAAGCACACCAAAGACACAAGATATACGTGGTTCACCCCAGTGTGGGGCTACATCCACCAATTGCTTCGTCTTCTTTATTATTCTTCTGAATCTTACATTCATCCGCTCCTGTGCACTAAGACACAGAGCCAAGCTTCACATAGGACATGAGATCTGTGCACTGACCACTAGATCCTCCTTCCAAAACTGGGTCTAGGCACAGAGACAACTTCTCTATCAAGCACATAGCCTAACACATACACATTCTGTTGCATAAAGAAACCCAAACTACTTGCACTTAGCTACTTTCTACTACTTCGCTACTTGTATCTATCTACTTCTACCATACATTCTTTCTTATTTATACTTTTACAATCCCTTACAATGAGGCCTAATCATGGGTAAACCCCATGGGCCGACATCCCATAATCCCATTACAAAAACCCTAAAGGAACCCCCTGTTGGGTTGACATAGCCCACAAAATAAGTGAGATCCGCGATCTCAGCTCCGCATGGGCGCTCCATCTTCGACCAGCCTGTCGAAGTCCAAAATGTGATCAAACTTGACCAAGGTTTCCTCAAAACTTGGTCGAGGACCAACAATAAGCACCCATCAACTAAAAATCCAAGTCAAAAGCATGGATTACAAAGATTCAGGACCGAGGATACACACTTCTCTTGTTCAAGCAACCAACCCTCGAATTAGATAATTCCTTCAACATAGACTTCAAATTGATGAACAATCTGCAAGATTATCGTATAGAACTAACGAGCATGTGAATTTACGCGACACGCTCATTGTCGATCTAGAAAGAAAAGAAGTCGATAAAATTCTCATTCATATCAAAGATCTCACAGACTCGCCCCTCTACCAAATCTCATATCAAGAGAACAAAATCTAATAGATTATAGTTGTGAACCAACATGCCCAATATAATGACACATCATCGAATATAAAGACCAAAGTTGTTTGATCGAAGAAGTAACTCTTAGATAAATAAATAATAATTTACTCCTCAAATACCACCCGATAGCAGACCGATTGACAGAACAACAACCAACTAAGAATCCAACATCCCAATCGAAAAGTGTGATAAGATGAAGATCACAAAAATCTAGTGTTCTTAAAAAAGAAGTTGTGGTACTCGATAATATTCCCCTTTATGAAGGACATGAGGATCCAAGAAGACATTGGTTTGTATGCGAAAAATTCTGGGATGCAATAGACATCATAGGTGAAGATAAGGAAATGACACAATTTGGTGCTATTCTTCGACACTGTGCTCTAACATTGTTCATGAATTTCACAAAAATTTGGAACTGGTCAAAATAAAAAATAAAGAGAAACATTTTATCATTTTCAAGGTCCAAGATGTTACACACTTGGCCGCACAAAAACTGAAAGAAATAAAGCAATGACCAAGTAAGTCGGTCTGCGAATATGAAAAAATATTCAAAGATATAATTAGCCAAATCCCATCAACAATCGATCAAATTCTACTAGTACAATGGTACGTAGAGGGATTACTACAATGAATCATAACTCCATTATGACTCTATGAGATAACCTCATGTGAAGATTCATTACAGAAAGTGAAACGTGTTGAGTCAAATGATGATGATGGTCCATCGACTTCCTCGTCGACAGAAAGGATAGAAGAACAAATAGAACATCTACATCAGACCATAAAAAATATAACCTTAAGAAGAAGCGAGTTGTGGTGTACCACATGCTGCGAAGAAAGTCACACCAAAGATAATTGTAGCCTCAACGATCAAGTACCAGGAGAAGCAGATGCACGACGCATGCAAGTTGAGACATATTGTAACATATGTGAAATTATAACCAACCATACTATGCATTATTATGCACACAACTTGAAAAATACCAAGTGGTGTCATATTTGCAAAGCGCATAGCCATAAAACAACCGACTGCTGACTAAATGCATGAAATAGAAAAAACGTGCACATTGTTGACACTCAAAAGCGCAACATAGGGTACCTTCTTGCAAATGATTGCAAACACCTTATTATTTAATTATATATAATAATATACTAATAGGTGGGACCCCTTGTGTGACTAATGGGACTATGATGAAGAAGCGACACTTATATTTCGTTTGCCTATGTTTTGGTTGCGACACAAACTCTACATCTTATTTGCCTCAAAATCATGGTTAAAATGCTTATGATAGGATGTTGTGGGAAAGGTGGTTAAAACAAGGAATAATGTTGTCTTTATTATCTCTCACAAAGTATGATTACACTGCTTGTAATGGTTGAAGGAATTACACTTTAGTTTTAATTTTTGATATTGTATAAGTTTTATAGTGTATTTGGGTGATCACTTCGACCCTTGCTACAATGGTTGGTGCATTGGTTTAATTGAAATATTGGTTGTATCCCTAGCAAGTTGTTATATGTGAAATGGGGATAGCTATAATGGTTGGTGCATTGTTAAATTGGAACATATAGAAACTTTGGTATAGTTCGTTGCATTAATCGATTTGAATGCTAAAGGGTGATGAGATCTATATTGGGCTTGGCTTGTAATAGACATGAATGAAAGTGTGAAGGGAGAAGCGAAGTGCAGTAAATGCACGTCACTCAAACTCACCTTGATTCCGCCACCCTAGTCATTCTTGCATTTTTCTCTGTTGGTTGTTGTTGTTCTGCTTTGCTCGGTCGTGGAGGAGGTATACAACCTAGTCTTTTCTCCTTAAGCAATATTTTACATAGGTATGGGGTTTTCTTGCTTTTCCATCCATGAACATTCACCCTGCTCTTTAAGTGAATAGTTGGCTATTGTTTGCTCATGGTATGTGTATTTCCAAAGCTGTTATAATGAATTTGTTAGGATATTTAGACACTTAGGAGTTAGTTAAGATATTCTTGGTCTAATATGTCATTAGGTAAAAGTGTGTTTCTTAGTGTGTTTCTTTAGTATGCATTAGTATGCATTTGTAGTTAGGAAATCCGACGGTCACGATATGTTCTCGACATAGAGTGATCCGACGGTTCATACTCTCCTCGATCTTAATGGCCATTGATCCGTGGCTTAACACCCGATTGGTCCATGATCTCTATTTAAAGAGCATGGAGGGTCATTTGCTGATGATCGATTGTGAGAAACACTCTTGTAAAATCTCTCTGTAATCTTTTTCTTTGCATTAATAAATTGCTCCAAGTGGTCGCGTTAATTGGGGCCGTGGATGTTTCCCCGTAGGGGTTTTACCACGTGAAAAAAATGGTGTGTTGATATTTGATATAGTTATGTGAGTGGTTACTGAAGCTGTTCGTCCTCTTTTGGAATACCTATGTTGTTGAACATGGTATCAGAGCCTGTTTGAAGACCCGCTCCTGTTGTAGATCGAGATAGTGAAGCCGAGTTCCCTCATCTCCATTTTCTGGCATTTCTGTACATTTATGGGCTGAGAGGACTGTTCCATTGCGTCTGGAGAACTCTTTTCATTCAGGAACACTTTTGGTTTCACTCGAAAAGGTTTCCGTTTTCCCAAGATACGACCATTATAGTTAGATTCGGAGGTATAAAGCCTGAATACACATTTTTTAAATTTCTGCAAAGTTTTATTTTGATTTTATTTCGGTTTGTATTTTTTATTTCCGGGTTGCTACTCTTTTAGATATGCGTATGGTATTTTCCCCGCGCCTTGTGTGATCTCAGAAAATCAGAAACAGATAGGAAAATGTGCATCTTCCGGGTAAGCTAACCGAGATCTAACCCTTGTTGTCATCGAGAAGCGGAATTTTTTTCTTGTGTGAAAAGAGTTTTTTTTTAGCATGCTCTCCAACAACAACAATCCTCCTTCTGAACATTACAATATGTTTTGCTAGACCATTTGGTTAAAACTTGCCTTATTAAGTAAGAGGTCTTGAGTTCAAGTCTCTCTTTTGTTACTTTTTTTGAAAAAGTTCATGCTAAAAATTGTA